>OMLF01013050.1:0-19320 GCA_900302615.1 Holocentrus rufus | reverse complement strand
AAAAAAAAAAAAAAAAAAAAAAAAAATATATCAAAGCATCTTAAAATCACACTTAGCTTAGGTGTTAAGCAGTCACCAGCAGCTTCGGCTGGTAAATGGTTGTTTACTGTCAGAATGTATTCTAACAATTTATTGTCATTGTTAGAATACTTAATGAAGCTTAATGAACTTTGGGTGTTCTTTTACATTATTAATACATAAAGCATTTACAAGAAGGCACCAGAATATTTACAAGAACTTGAATTGGGCAAGTTGTATGTTGTTACTGAGGGACTGTTGTCGTGCTTGTTCACTAGCCTATTAACACATACTTTTTTAATTCACCTGTTCATTTTTCTGGAGAGCAGGTGTTAGAAAGTTTTCCCAAAGCCATATGCCTTGATGCAAGTCTGTAGTGAGAACATTTCTTAAAACTCGACTTGAGCCCTTTCCAATAGTTGTATTTACTACGTCACCTTATGAAGCAAGTGAAATAGCAGTAAATGGACGAGTATCAGCTAAACACTAGAATTCAAATTTTAAAAATGACATGGTTATTCTTTATCAATATTCACACAGCATGCACATCCAAACAACTGAGACCTAGGTGCCAGACTGAGAATATCAAAATGAGAGAGAGCCCGTAAGCCAGAAACATGTGGTGATGTTAAATGTTATAGGAGCCTAGCGTGCAGACTTCTTTCTCATTTTTCTCATGGTTATTCTTATACTTTTTAAACAAGAAACACTAAATTCTTTATTTTTTTCACAGCTGTGACCAAATCTAAATCACCTTGTAGTTATTTTACACTTTAACATGTTATTTTTACCTGTACTTTTTTGAATAGCAGTCAAGTGATGACAATTTCTCCGGAATCTCTGTACTTCATTGATGATTCCCTTGAACCCCTTTTCTGATGACTGCTGCTTCAATAAAAACTCACTGGCTATCTGTACTAAACTTCTTTAGAACAGATTGAGATGATCAAATAGTTTTTATCTGGTAGCAGATACGGTGATACTGGCATTTTTTACCAGATTGTATGGCATTGGAACTCGACCATGACACATCAAAAAGCTTTTCAAATTAGACCAATTTTTAGGACGTTCTCTTTTTTCTTTCTGTTGTAAATATGCTCACACTGTACAGTTAAAAGGACAGGCTATCAGATATCACAGATTATCTAGTTCACTTCTGAAACATTAATGATGTCAGGACCTCTAATCTCACAGGAACTTGTGCGATCCAACATGACACTGATCAAAACAGCAGCAGAAGCAGACAGCCAGACACGGCTCACTAACTCACCCATACTTTGAGAATTAATCTCTGATCCCTGTACACCACAGGACTGCAGGGCCCATGCACATTGGGGTGTAAATATTAACCATACTGAGTATTATCAGTGTAGTTCAGATCAGTCAGTAAGTTTTTTTTTTTTGGTTACGCTTGAATCTGTAAACCCCTCATAAAGCCAGATGATCTGTACTGACCATTGATCCCAACCAAACCTGATTACAATATTACCTCCTGATCACTGAGATGCTCAAATAGTTATCTGCCCAATAATCCTGTAGCAGTAATCCTCTAGTGTGTAGGAAGCCTTGATGAACAATTTTTTTTGAAGACTTGGTTTCTCATCTTTGCAGGAGGAGGAACTGAAGATGGCCACTCAGCTCACCGGCACAGTCATGCCCATCAAAACTGTAAGTTGCCATTCCTGCAGGGTTGCTGCTAGCACACAAGACACTTCTCTCAACTCAGTATGATGCCAACTAGATTATAAAGACTATCCAAAATGAGCTGTGAAGAATTAAATGTGAATCATGTAATTATTATGGATTTGCTGGTTAAAATAAGCTGCCAGCAATTTTCAAGTATATTAAATGCTTTAGACTTTGGTGTCACTTGTCAGTGTTTACTAGATGAAATAGTTTATAAAGGCGATATGAGAAATATGTATCTTGGGAAATGTACTGGGTACTTAAATTCGTCATTTTCTGCTCCAGGTGCACAAGAAGGAGAAGGCTCGTGTGATCTCCGAGGACGAGAAGAACTTCAAGGCTTTCGCCAGCCTGCGTATGGCTCGCGCCAACGCTCGTCTCTTTGGCATCCGTGCCAAGAGAGCCAAAGAGGCTGCCGAGCAGGACGTGGAGAAGAAGAAATGAAAATAATAACTACTATGGAACTTTGCAAAATAAAGTGTTCAAAAGATCAATGTGAGAATGTCATGATTTCATATATTGTTTTGACAAGAACCTACAAAGAAAGGACTGGAATACTGTTGGTATGGTACATTGATCAACTGCCATCATTACAGGGCTGTAGTCTTGATTGATGAGGTACTTTGAAGGTGAATAGATTTCTCAATTGGAGGCAGTAAAATCTCTAATATATTTGGCAGATTGGTCTGTACCTTATTTATTTTTTCATTATAATTTACTAGCTTCAGTAAGGGGAAAGTCCTGTACAGTTCTGAAGAGATAGCTTGGCCTCTTGAGAAAAGATAAGCTAAAAAAGTTTAACATGGAAGGAAAAAAGTGGTGGTGCTCCTTCCTACAGTCATACAACTACACTGAACTCGAGCCTCGAATCAGTATTTGGTATCTTAACTGTACTAACTACATTTCTTGAGCAGTAGGTGGCAGCACAGCCACAGAATAGAACTGCTGTAGATCAGTTCCTGATTTAATCGAGACATTGTATTGTAAAACCATTTTAAAGACAGTTGGATTTATTGGAGGAAGGGTAATGGTTTATTAACCTGAACTTGATACAGTCCATGTGATGAACTGTTCACCAGTGTATCTCTCTGATTGATGAGCTCTGTAACTGAGCAGCAACTGAGGAAGCTCACAAGAGAAATTGATAAACGCTTATTTGGATAGAGTCCATTCATATTTCCCACTTGACTATTAGTTTTTTTTTCCACTGATGTGAACATCAAATAAGCAGTCTGAAGAAGGACGGTCCTACCAACCAGCTGACTCTACCATTAAAATGCTAAGAGAACTATAGATGCTCCATATTGATGCTCAGACAGCCAAGGATAGCGTGGATCCCCAGAGACAGAGGAAGGTCAGGAATAGTGAAGGCAAGGAAAAATCTATCGGCCTGAGGGGACAATTTTATTCACAGGCCCTACAGGGGGGCAAAGTTGAATTATAATCATACAGAAGGGTCCATAATGGCCCTTGTCTGCTGGCAGCAAATGAACCAACATGGACCATTATAACAAAACACTAGTATGACATTATCTGGTGTGTGAGAGGTCTTGGATATTTATGAACTGTAAAAGCACAAATTGGCTCTTTGGTGGCGTGTTGATGTGGTGAAATGAGTGTATAACAGTAAAGTGTTATTCAAAACATAGAAACACAACACACTAGCAAATTGCTTAATGTGGGTAATAGCACTGGCTATTTGGAGTGCATTACTCATTCTGATGACATCCCAAAACATGTGTTATCCCACTTATACCATGGCAGCATGCCAAAGATTTAAAACATTGGGACGGAGCTGGATTCCAACATTTTCTATTTCTCCAGTGCCTTCTCTTTGCTTTACAACTGTCTCAACGAAATTAATTAATGAAACAATGGATGTGAGTGGACAGGCAACTCTTAAATCGATGGTCAAGGTATCGACAAGTGAGTGACTGACATGTTTTGTGTTAATAATGGATTCTAATGGAGGGCGACTTTCACCTGCGCTGTATAATCCATCTTGTTTGCCAATAGACAGAAGCCATGGTGAACTATGGATTTTGAGAAAAAAGCCTCTTTAAACACATAGCTCTGTCCTTATTGTGTTGTTGGTGTCCCTCTGCTAAACTGAAATGGTTCAGTATAGAAAAACAGGGAAATACAAGCTCCTGTCATTCCACTCTACATCAATTTTCTTTGTCTTGGGAAGAGTAAAGTGGATAAACCTCTGAACGTCCCCAACATTTTACAGGCCAATCATCTAAATCTTATTTCTGCCTTGTGATAAATTACCTACATGACATCTGAGATTGTGTTTAGTTGCTTGTCAGTAGGGGTGTGCAATTTGTGATGTCACATTGCTTGATTTGTCAGTGTTGATAAATGAGTCAGCATGGGGAAAGGGGGGAGGGGGTACAGTATTATGTAAAGATCACAGTCTGTATATTGAACATGACTGCATCTTAAATTACAGATGAAGCTCCTATTAAACCCTGCAAAGAATTCCATTTAATAAATATCTTTTATTTTGGTTGTTCTGTGTTTTCGTATCACACTGGCTGGTTGTGAATATTCAAGTAATTTAACATTCAAGTAATTTTGTTGTACAAGTTGTTTTATGTTTTCACTTCTGTGCAAGTGTTCTTCCATCCATGCACAGTATGTACAAAATGTGTACAGACTGAGAAGCACAATTGCTCAATTGCATTGCAAATTTAACAGAGGACCAAAGATGCACATCTTGCACACCCTGCATACATTATATCAATCAGTATACTTTAAACATCTGCTTCCCAGTAAATCTGCCGATCAATGATTAATTGTTGTATTATCCTCCATATGTTCTTTTATTATTATATGTTATATTATTTTCATTACTATATTTGCTCTGTTCTGTTCTATTGGCTATATTATATAATGATCACAATGAAATCAGTGAAATCTAGTGATCCAAATGAAACTGGTTGCATGGCTGCTTGTATTCAAGTTTCAGCTATGACGTATTGTGTGTATCATATTCCTTCAGTGAAAGTGAACTGAAAGGTTTTTTGACCATGCACACACGCTGTATGTAGGTCAGTAAGGCAAATGTGATGATGACAGAGGAGAACCCTAGAGATAAAATATCTATTCAGTGAGCCATAATTGGAACTAGAGCCTGCTGCAACATAAGCACAATGATTGATTTCCATTAGCGCGGGGATGTTACAGCAGCCCTTGCCAATGAAAAAGACCTTACAATCGATAGAATATTGGGAGTTTTCCCAAAACCTACACGTAAGTCAGGGTGGCCAAAAATATCTCTACTCAAGGGAGCTGCTGGTGGAAAATAACAGATGAAGTTACATAAACACACAAGGCAAGGCAAGTGAATAGGAGGATTCTTTGACTGAAAACATGAACGCACCAGTCCATGTTAAAAAGTGGTGCACCAGAAAAGATGAAGCCATCTTTTTTGGCCATGGGAAACTTCATGTGGTCAACAACTCCAAAGCACAACTTGAATGTGACTGGGGCGATGCAGTGGAGAGATCTGAATAGATAATCCATGTGTAAAAGCAGGGAACGTCCTGTGAGGTGCTGAACTGGCACAGCAGCAGCAGATGGCTGTTGTTAGGAGCTGTGGCGTAATAGGGCTCAGGTGTATGGCCCAAAGCAGACGTTTCCTACTTACTCTGAATTCCCATGGAAAAAGAGACAGAGGGGATGAAAACTGCAGGAGAGCATTGGGTTAAGATGATGGCAATGTTAGGAAACACAGAGAAAGAGTTTCCATGTTACATTCAGTGTCCATGTCAGCCAAAGCTTGGGGCTGTTACTTCACGAAAAGAAACTGTCAGAGGGCGTTGAACAAAAATATCTGTTTTTTAAAAGAAACTGATATGGTCGTTCTGTTATTCAGTTTGTAAATTAGATGGTAATCAGCTCAGTAGAGCAAATAATTAAAAATGATGAAGCCAAATGTGTGTTTTTGTGCTGTTGGAATGAGCATCTGTCCCCGCTCAAATTTGATTGACCTGCCTTTCCGCTGCCATTAGGTTGCTCTGAGGTGCACATAATACCATTTTTCCTTCTTTAATTGCAACCGCTGGAGTGGCTGTTCTGAAATTATCAGCCACATGTCCTCTCAAAATCAGCACCAAAGCTCTAAGACTACATGGCTGTAATGGAATATTTTTCTTTCTGTCTGAAGGACAATTTCTGTATTTCATTTTCTTTTCCAGCCTCAGGAATAAAATGTTAACAGAGCCTGAGCCTACACGTTTCTTTTTTCATACACAACACTTAAACTGCTGTTGACCACAGATGGGGAAGGTTGAAGCGCAGTTGAAGATGGCAGAACTTTTATCATTGTATTTTTATCCTCCGCTATTATTATAGCAATTTCCTCTATTTTTTTGGTTGTTTCGTGCTTTATTTTTATTTTTTCAGGCACAGTCACTGCTCTGTGTGCTTTGTTTGTACAATCTATAAATGTTATGCAATGCCTAGAAATACATTCATGGAAATAATGCATTTGTGGGTGGACTGCAAAAAGATTCAAAGAAAAACATTATGTAAAAACAATATGTTATGTAACACATATGTTGGTGTCAATCATCTATTTGAAAATCTAGATACTGTAAATCAGTTTATGATCATTTGGAATATGGGTGACATGAGTTTTTGCTTGACTAAAGCATGACTAAAGCATGCATGTGTCTATGCGTGTATACGTGTGCATGAATGTATTTCAGAGAAAAATAAGGGAGTAGAGTGACAGACCCTGAGCTGTATGGCCTGTACAGAGGAGCTTCCACATGGAGATTTGGTAGTGATGTGCTGCCACTGGAGGATCTGTCTGTTTGAATTCCAGTTGCCTCGCTGTGAAGGGTTTCTTATGTGCCCTTGGCTTGTCATTATGTTATTGAGACAAAGCCAGCTGGCAGGACTTGAGTTGACGATATAGGCGCTAACAGCTTCCTTTCAGCTTGGTACAGATTGTTAAACTAGGTGTCTTATTGACAATTATCATCTAAGTGTCTGATCTCACCTCCTATATTCACACATCCAGTTGTGACGCTACACTGGCATTGTGCTCATATTGTGGGCTTCATAGTTGAAAGTGGGTGTATGACAACTAGAAAATGGTTGGAAGAAGAGATGTGCAAAGGGATGCTAGGCACATTAATTGTACTGCATACATAAGTTTTCAATATGTGAAAAAATATTCATATGCTAATAGGAAATTTCAACATATACAAATGCGTATGTGCATCTTTTTAATTACTTGTAATGTGATTTCTGCTATCTCAGGATGTTAAGCATCAGGATACTAACATCTGTAGGAAAATGAGGTTGAAAATGATTGCGAAATAATTTTCTTACTTTGTCCACTCAACTAGCTTATTGATTAGCAGGTAGGGTACTACACAGTGTAGTGGAGCATTCAGAGAGAGGCGATATATCATTAATGTTGGAGATAAATCTGATTGCCAAAGCTGTTTGAGTTAGTATTTAAAAAAAATTGCCTACTATTGAGCATGTCTATGACATGATGCAGTGGAGTATCAGCACAATGTTATTACCTTTCAGACTTGAATAGGAATATAACACAGAAGTCCTACACCAAGCTGTTCCTGTTTTTATTAATGAATGAATGATTGAGTGAATAAATGAATGAATTTATTTATTTATTGTCACAGCCAGATTTTTAATATTAGACTGTTAATGTGAGTATAGATTTGAAGTGAGTAGACCTAATTCTTTGAAGCTAGACACTGTCGATGTATGACAAGGCGATGCACATTTTACACTGTTGCATACACCCTCGACTTTCACACTTTTTTTTTAAAGATTGTAAATGCCAGCGTTTAATATAAGCTTCCCAATTATTGCATTTTTAATGTATGAATGCATTTCTACCGTGCCTGCATTCTGTTTTCATGCTCGATTTTTGAATGAACTCGAAAGCATCGAGTCCCAAAGAACAGCCACACCTTACATCACCATCTGGGCTATCCACTCCCCATCTCCAGAAGCCAAGCCTACCTCTCTTCCTAACCATTCCGCCAATGAGTTTCAGAAATATCAAGCAGTGTGTTATGGGAGAGGATTAAACAAGTGTGCGTTAAGTGTAAAGAACCACGACAGGTAGGAAAAAAGCTCCGAGACTTTATTGTGTCAACTTGAGTGTAGTTATACCTTCAGTATAGTTTGTTTTTGATGACCACAGAGAAGTGCGCTTGCATGTTTGTTTGGTCAACTGTAGCCTACATCGCAGAGTCTCACTGGAAGTAAGAGTCGGTGATAAAAGCGATTTTTTTTGTAGATAAAAGGCTGTTCATTTGCATTACGATATTGGAAAACAACGAAATCGTCATTTTGTCTCCTTTAACGTCAACTTGTGTTATTTTTTCAAGGATAGCACATTTTAAACCTGCATCGCTTAATTAATCAATGCTGATGAACAAGTGACTAACCATTTAAGAGCGTTTCCTCTGTCGCCTTCACTTAACTTGTAGGATTGATTCTGGTTGCGGCAGCCTGAAGCCTCAGAGCTCATGATAAACGTGTTGCTTTAGCCAGAGCTATTTAAAATAGAAGTTTCTCTTGTTTGCTTTTAGAGAGGCACGCTTTATGACTTATCAGCCTGATTTTTTGTGAACTATGTCGACTCAAACTTAATAATAAGTTTGAGCTGTCTGGAGGGCTTTAGGCGACAGTTGCTTTCCACAGCCGTAAACCACGGGCGCTGTCCGTGGTGCTGAAAGCGAAGTGTGGGCTTGCACAGTCTCTCCTGATAATAATAACGTGACACTTAATTAATGCTCTCAGGGAAATTGTCTTTTCACCCCTCCAGGGCGGATAGGCAGGGCGAGCTACCAAACAGCGCCCCTTGGTTTCAGTGCCTTGCTCAAGGACACTTCAGTAGGGCGGATGCTTACCACATGGGGGGGTTGAACAAGTCAGAGCCCTTTTACCCCTAGTCTTGTGTTGGCCTCTGGACAAGAAAGACACTGGTTCATTCATGAGCTGCTTGTCTCTCGGCATCCGAATGTCATTAACCACTTTCATTAGTTTTCAAAACAATCTGCGTTTTAGAATAGAAAAGAGGCTGGGTGGTTGTCTGCTCTGACTTCTGTGCTGAACCTGTTAGGTATCTTTACGTGAGTATTGGAAGCATAAAGATAGTGATAGGTAGAATGTATGAAATCTGAATTGGAAGTGATAATGTGCTTTCAAAGCCAAGGGTATAAAATGTATTTGTTTATGCTATTGACAACATTGTGAATAGCAAGAGAATATCTTTACCTCGAGCAGGCTTCTTCCTCTTTTTTCATGCCGGACTGAAGTTCATTTAAAAAGAGGAAGCACTAAATTTTAACCAAATTAAATCAATCTCTCTAGAGATCTGATCAAGAACTCCCCAACGTACAGCCCTGCCACCTTCATGTCCTGTCTCCCATCATTACGGAGGTGAGATGATATTCTTCTCAAGAGGATAGCTTTGACAGGCAGCGATAACAGCGTGGGTTTGTTGCCCTGACACTCACTCAGGAAACTCTGTTCTTTTTTTGTGAAATCTGCACGAAGTCAAAAGAGCCTGTCTCCTGCGAGCGTGACCCCCTTCACTGAGATACTTCAACCGACCACGACGTCTCCCATCCTTCTGAGTTATCAAGGGAATCACATCTTACTGCTTCAGTAGCTGGTAGCTCCTCTTGCCTTGAGTCAGGATGAATGATGTTCAGGAGGCCACCTCCCCTGCAACCGGCCTCAGTGGTCCAGCTACCTGTGTCTCCAAGGTAGAGCTGCGTGTCTCCTGCAAAGCCCTACTGGACCGGGACACATTGAATAAGTCAGACCCCTGTGTTATCCTGATGGTGCAGACCCAAGGACAGTGGACAGAGGTGAGTGCCAATTTGGACCCTTTGGTCAATGTTCAGTGGCATGGAATTGGTATTTCCTTAATCAGCATCTCCTTGAGCAGTGGTACATCGTTTTTAAAATTTAATCTACCATTCAGTTTAATTTCCCAGTATGCATCATTAGCTTCTTTAGTATTGAACAAGGAACATATACTAATATTCATTTTGACTCATACATGCATAATATTTCCAACTACAGTCAATTGAGGTGAACTTATGTACTACGCGTTTTCTTAATGGTTACACAGAATTGTTACCCAGAGAGATGGGGATAGGAGTGTGGGCCAGTCCTCCCTTCCTTTCCCCACATCAGAACTGAATCAGATTTTAAACTACCCAAAAGGTATCTGGAAAGATTGGGGCTTTAAGAATAAGCACTGATGGTATGTGAACCATCATACTTTAGGATGAATTTTCTAATCCCACTTCAATTATCCCAAAAACGTATTCAGACGCAAAGCAGAAGCAAACTAGTACCTTTGGTACAAGTTTGGCGGACCTGCAGCTGTTTCTCTGTCTTTTTTGAAATGGATTCAGGCTTCCAGAACAGCTATCAGAATCAGAACTAAAGATTTTTGTATCAGTTTCAGAATATATTGTTAGTGGTCCTGAAGAAGAGTAAATGTTCTCTATCTGCGAGAGTCCTAAAATAATCTGCTCTCTATTATTCAGATTTTACAACGTATTTCTCTCTTCAACAAAGACAAAGCTTGACATGTTGAAATCCATTTTTGTTAGTTAGTTATGTTCCTGCCTGATTTCAAATGAGTTGAATATGTTTATTGTGTTAGTCCCAAGCTGATCTGGAGTGTAGGCAGCAGGTCTTCTACTTCTGTGTTAATTAAGTCATATGGTTCACGAGGGAAACCAAAACACAGGTCTACATTAAGCAGGGAATGTGTTAAAAAGTGGCAGAGGATATCTAATTATACTAAATTCCTGCTGCAGTTATTCATCAAACAAAGTCTTCTCTTCTCAGAGAAACGGAAGATAATTAACTGTAATTCTGCCAGATATTAGAGGCATGGGAACCATTTGTTGAAGGTGCTCATGGTGAATATGAAACTTTAAGGTACTATTTTGAGACACTGGTAATAAAGAAGCTTGACTCATAGTTCTGAGCGCACAGATAAGAATTTGTCATAGTTGTAATTTGATACCAGGTTGTTATGTGAGAAAATTAACCTGCGCCCAGTGAGGCATGAATACATGACTGGTTATTTATAGTTCCGCTAACTGTAGTGATGACGTGCTCGTATAATATGAAATAATTCAGATTAGGTCTACTTCATATTAGAACTGCACTGTCAGAAGAGCCTCCAATCTGATAGAAGCAAAGTGCCTCCATTACAGTACTTGTAAGATAATGGTGAAATATCAGTCACATTATTCATTCCTATTTAAAGTGAGAGATGAACTCCTGCTCCAAACATTTTGATATCATCTACGTCAATTTGCAATGAATGATGAATTTGTCATATATCTGAAAATCATTTGCATGTCATTTAAGCTTGCCATATACTTATACCCTGGTGTCTAAATGGTTGATCAGTAAAATCTCTATTACACACATACACACACTCCAGTACTTTCTATGGTGAAATGGTGGTAATTAGATATTAAGTGGTACTGTGTCTGTCTGTCTCTCTGTCTGTCTGTCTACAAGTCATATGCAGCATGACAGCCATGTCAGTTTACACAAGTCAGCCACTCCCCTGCTGTCAAATCACTCAGCACTTTGAGGCAACATAGCTATGCAAATTGTCTACTTATGTCAACAACTGAGGAAGTAGCTGAGCCCACTGGTATTACCACCACTCCCTTTCTTATTATGAGTTCATAAGGCCCTACCATGGTATAAGCATTTTTAGTGGCGTTGTATTTTTCCTTCTACCTTATTTCATTACCACCTTATTTCAGCGCCTTTGCACTCCAAGGACAAACCCTTAAGCAGGATAGAGTTTGACTTTAAGATTTTCTCCCGAAGCAGTTTTGTGGCCTCTTTTTGTATCTATACTTTGTAGTCTGACACTGGCACCGTACACACTCCCACGATAATGAGTTCATTAGATTCTTATTCTCTCTGTTTACTGTACTGGGGCCTGTCACGATCAAGCCACAGAGACCTGAAAGAGCTGATTGGAGGCAGCAATAATCTCCCATGTCAGGGATCTCTCTAGTTTTGGCCCCACACCAAAAACGACCAGGCATCACAGGCTTCACAACCTATCCTTTGTAGCTCTGATTAGCTTTTATCAACAAACAGACTCATCAGACTCATCCCAAATCTGTCCATCCAGATGGCACAAAGCGAGGGAGAGAAGGCAAGAAAGACAATGAAAAAATGAGGATGAATGAGACTGAGGGAGCCATGTCCTAGCTGGTATTTGAGTCTGTGTGATGTTTACTAGGGTAGAATGAAACGCAAGAGAAACCCCTCCCCGATTTTTGCATGAGCATGTTACTGCATTAGTGTATTAAATTACATTGTTGATTGCCTTTTACACTCCTGAGAAAAGTGCAAAAGATTAAATCAAGACAGTTAGGCCTAGGTGATCTTGTTAGGCTATGCCTCCATGGCAATGACAATGGGTCTGATGATTTTCCAGCTCAAACAGCTGAGATTATAAAAAATAAAAGCAGAACAATGGAAACAATAAAGCATATTAATAACAAGTACAGAACTGGGTTGTATCTTCTATTATCTTACCAATTTCATTGTACAATGAGAATAAAAATGATAGGATTAATTAAAAAAAAAAGTAAACAAGTGAAGTGGAACTATTTCTCATTTCAGGTTTTTTTTTATTATTTAGATTGCTAATAGCATTTTGTGTGAGTGTGTTGTCAGCACTTTAATCTGTTGATAATCTTAAAATCTTGAGTCTTGTTTTCTGAACATGATTGTCTCTGCCAAAACTACAAACAAGGGAGCAAAGTCTCCATTTTGAAAAGTCCTGATGGCACAAAATCTGAAGGTGCTGTGGTGACAGCCAACAAGAGACTAACCTTGGACACTGTATCAGACCAAGAGTATATAAATATATGATTACATTTAGCACAGTTAAAGCAAAAGCCTTCATTTAGATGTAAGCCTTACCTCAAATAGAGTCTGTGTCTCATCTACTGGCAGTAGGACAGTTCCAGATTATGTCTCCTGTTGGTATAACAGATTAAGCTCTTAGTTCTGTGGTTTGGAGTTTTGGGTGAGAATTGGTCATGTCCCCAAATCATCATTAAACTGCCCAAGAACATCAAAATATAGTACATGATACGAAAATTCAGATTCCTGCTTCAAATATTTGCTCCCTCATTAGGTTACTTAATCATATCATCTCCCACAGATTTAAAGGCGATGCTCAGCGATAATCTTTTCTTGTGACAAATTGGACAGCATATAAATGTTCATGGAGCTGTGTGACAGCTAAGCCCTACATCATGAGCAGATGGGGCCCCAGAGAGCTCAGCTTTCACATGTCAGGCATTCAAAGACAAACATGGATGTTTTGTGCTTCCTGAGCTTAAATGTCATCTTCCCTGATCTGCCGTCTTCTCTGATATCATTCTCTGCTCAGAGCTGTGGTGACATTTGCAGATTTGCAGGGAGGGGCCTTAAAATAATAAAGAATTAGGAAGTCTGATGTATTGATAGACCTCTTTCAAAACACCGTGTGGTTTGTCCAGAACTCATTAGTTGTCTGTGTTTTGATATCTTCAAACTATATAGAGGATTACATATATCACTTTGTCAACTATCTACTGCCCTACAAGTATTATATCAATGTGCAAGCTTGTCTGATATCTTGTCTGATATTATAATTAGAACTATCAGAATGTTATAAATAAATAGACTGACAATTCAACATGTTATTTACTGTGTTCTCTCTTGGTTTGAACTCAGCTGGACAGGACGGAGGTGATCAAGAGTAACCTGCACCCAGTCTTTGCCAAGGTCTTCACGTTGGACTACTACTTCGAGGAGGTCCAGAAGCTGCGGTTTGAAGTCTATGACATCCACGGCACACACAGCATCGGGACCCGTGATGATGACTTCCTGGGTGGGGTGGAGTGCACTCTTGGGCAGGTAGGAGCTATGTCACTTACCTCACTGCTGATTTCTAAATATTCATGTATTTCAGAACCCAACAATATAAGGCAGGATGAATAAAATGTTGCTGGCTCGCAGAATTGGTGGCTTAACAATGGATACTGCTCTGTCCAATAAATTTAATCAGATCTGGCTGCCAGAGAGTCCTCATAAACAGCCCGAGGTGTTAAATGTGAAATCCCAAAGAAAATGTTTGTAAACAAATCATTATAATGATACCAAAGACTTACTAATGTAATACAGACATCTTTGGAGAGCACTAGACTCACAGAAAGGTGAACCATCCATGGTCCAATTATCCATCTTGTGTTGCGCTATTGTTGATATACGTGTGCATGATCATATAGAATTGGTAATGTAAAGTACTGATGTAATGTATTCTACTGAAATGTCCTTTATATTTTGCACATGCTTGTGAACTTGGTTGTTTGTGATGCCAATCTCCTGTCGAGGGACTACAGAAGGAATTTAGCGTCTAATTCTGGGACAGTTATTTAACTGTCCATTGTTCCTGTTAAACAAACAAATAAATAAATTCATGATGTTGTATGTTTGCTACTTATAGTGCCAGAGTAGCTAATGGTTAGTTGTCACTGGTGTTGATGACTCATATGCTTGTACACTGCTCATTACAGCTGAGGGCTGAAGGACAACCTCATGTTTATTTTGTTCCCTGCAGATCGTGGCCCAAAAGAGGATGGTGAAGCCTTTGTTGCTGAAGTATGGGAAATACGCTGGTAAATCCACCATCACGGTAGGTCCTATGCATCGGCATGCTTCTGACCTTGTTGCTCCCTACGAATAGAGGGAGAAATTGGCTTGAATGGAAGGGTTTGGCTTGGTAGAAGCCAAGATTATTGCCCTCTAATCAAACCCTCTCTGAGTACATTCAGAAAATTGAGGTCAGTTTGGAAATTGTGAGTCGCACAAAATAAAGTATGACAAAGTGATTAATGGTGGCAATAAGATTTCTGTTTTCTACTGTGCCATCCAAATCAGCAATTTCCTCTCTGGGATCAATAATGTGCATCTTATCTTTTGCATCCTTTGTTGTAAATAAAACTTTGTCAGTCCAGATACACAAACATAGACACATATGCACATACCCTTTTGTTTCTGCGATATTGGCAGAGGCAAGAAAACTGGCAGAAGCTCCTGGTGCTCATATGAAAAATCTAGTATCATTATGGCCATGCATCTGTTTTTTTACTGTCATGACAGCAAAATTATATTCTGAGGCTCTGGCTGGATCACCACAGATCAAAGTTTAATATATGATATCCCTTATGTATGAACCTTTCTAAAGGGATGCCAGAAATTTTGAAAAGACTGGTTGTTTAATGTGAGTTGATGTGTGTTTCTACAGTCTGTTAAGCTGCTCACACTGTAAACCAGAGCAGCACTCAGAGAGATGCTACATGGGTGCATGTAATGTAACTGAAGTGTCATTAAAGAATGTGTCACACACGGCAGCCATGTCTTACAAAGGATCCAATTGACTTCAACCTGCGCATTGTGCTTAAAGTACAAACCTAGTTAAAGGTTTTGTAGTGTAAGTCTGTCACTTGTCGCCCAGTCAAGCCAATCTATCTGCTGCCAGACGCTTCCTCAGTGGGGCACAGCGAACTCACACTGCCATAAACAAATGTGGTTTCTCTGATCACAGATGTAAGCGGACTGAATGACAATCAGTTGGAAAACCACAATATCCATACTGATTGTTGCTGTGTCTGGCCAGTCGGCTCACATAGTGTGCTCTCATAGTCTGTTTACATGGCTACCGTCATTTCTTCCTCACTGAGAGTGAAGGCTTTTATGAGAAGTTGACACACATAAACAATGGGCAGGTAACTTACACAATTAATAACATATAAAAGATGCTTTAACAATAACTATGTTGTTTGTATGGGGAATTGGAAAAAAAGTGCAGGACCTTGCCTGACTATGAAAGTATCTGCAATGTTTTGTGATCACTTCAACAGTATGAGTTATGCACATTAGTGACTCAAAAACAGACAGGTGAATGCATGTACAGAACAGAGGTGATTAACTGTTTAATGTCCAGGCTCCTTAATACAGTTCCACTCAGTTTTAGGTTACATACACAGGTCTTGACATTTGATATTTTGCTCTTTAATTTATTGAAACTGAGAATCGCATTATCAGTGCATTTGACAGATTTTTTTTGTTTTGTTTTGTTTTTGTCATGCAAAAATTCAATGTTACCTGTATAAGAGCTTTTTAAAGTTTTGTCTGGTGGTCCATCTAGTAAAAAATTCTAGTCTACTCTCTGTTGAATCATATACGTATATTTGGTATAAGTGAAACTATCAACTTCATATCTTCATTTTGAATTTAGGTACATTTATCTCAAATAAACACCACTGGAGCTATGCCTCGCCGTTTTTCACCTCATTCACATGGCCTCCTGGGTTTACTATGAACTGAATGAATGCTGCAGAAAATCGTTTCAACTGCTGGATACTTCCAGGGCCACAGCATCTGAAAGCAGACAAGAGAACGCATCAGCCATTTTAAAGAAAGGTCACTGAGTGCACTAAAATACATAGAGACAATTTAATTTTTGCTCAATTCATATCTTGCTAGACATGGAATAAACATTAGTCAAGGTCTTTTGGAGGTCTTGAGGATAATTGTGAAGATTCACACTTAAGTGCTGTTTTACCATAAATATGCAGAGTTCAGCCCACAAGTATAAAGTTAAAGTCTTATCCAGAATATAGACAAATCTTTGGAACACTCACACAAACACACACACACACACACACACAGGATGAGATTGATTGATGAGAGGATAGTTTGATTTTGTGGCTGTCACTCACTGTAGTTCTTGTTGTACACAAACAGCCGTACCGGCTCCTTCCCTGGGTGACACATGATCAAATTTGTAGACGACACAGCACTTCTCAGCCTCCTCCAGGCTGTTCAAAAGACTCTTGTTTTGTGAACACCTGCAAGACAACAGATATGTCCACTGATTCTAGAAAAGAGTCCACGTTGTGCTGGAGCACAATCAGTAGGCAGCCTATAGCGTTTGTCATTAGCCTATACTGGAAAACAATGGGACCAGTGTTCAAAAATATTAGGAAAAAGGGGCACTATGGAACAGACTTGTTGGAACTTAACACTTTCATTTGCCCCTCTGTAACTCTGTCTAGCAAGTCTACTCAATACCTGCGATTTGGTCGTGTTTTTTTTTTTGTTGTTGTTGTTGTTTTTTTTTTATGTAGCTTTAACGGCAAAATGATTTTATGCACTGAAAAAAATTGCAACAATAAAATGTCTAACTGTAACACACACAGACACAAACATATCCGTTCTCTAGGGAAACATCCTGCACTTCTTTTGTGTGCGTTCATGTATCACCTGTATTACTTTTTATTCTTTTCAACTAGTTTATTGTTTTGTCAAATAATAGACCTTTTTCACAGCAGCCATTTTGGCATGAAATAGCAGGTAAACACAGGTGTTGCTAATGACATTAATTAAGGTTCTGTTCTATTTAGGTACAGAGCCTTAATTGATGATGAGTAGCATGATTAGTAACACCTGTGTTTACCTACTATTTCATATTAAAATGGCTCCTGTGAAAAAGGTCTGTACTATCTTTTCCAAGCTTTCTGCTAATTTCGCCTTCAAGTTCCTTTCTGAACTTTCAAACACGTCCAGGATTTCTGTGCTGCAGCATATCATATCATATCAAGTAAAACATGGGTGTCTTTGACAGACCACGAACTTTCTTCACTTGTGATGAGCTAGCTCTGTTGTTGCTGCTGCTTGTTTTTTTGTTTTTGGCTGTTTTTGTTTATAAAAGTTGCGGTTCAAGTAGTATAAACATCACGTCACGTCTCTAGGTCTTTTGTTCCAGACCAGTAACTATATGACGCTGGCAAAATTGGCCCCCTGGCCAAGCACCAATTTTTTTTTTTTTTTTTTTTTGCTGTGAAAAGGCTTGGAGCGGTTCATAATTTGGCGGCGGCTCCAGCTCTGGTCCCAGTGGAAAAGGACTAACACAAACTCTCTGGCCCTCACTGTTGTTTGTAACTGTCAAAGATGAGCTCTTTCATCCAGAGCGTGAGGTTCCTACTTTGCCAGTCATCATTGTCTGGGCGTGCCTGCTCTACAGCTGGAGTGCTAGCATGGTCTGAAGGTTTTGTCAGTTTCTAAGCAGAGCCAGTACAGGAGTGGCGAGGCAGCGAATGGTTTCGCAGGAAGGTTGGATCACGTAGAAGGAGCAGCAGAGGGTGCTCTGAGATACTGAAAAAAAAAAGCTAATCCTAAACCAATTGCTTTTTAACTAACACATCAATGTAAACAAACCAGCATGTCCCCCAGCCTCACAAACGCTGCCTAATACCAGGGGATCATGATGTCTGCTTGAAATCCCCCACCCTCTACTTTTTAAAACTTGTCCAGGAATAATCCTTAGCGTGAATTAAAAGGTACTAGACAGTAGCATAAAAACTAACAATGTTAACCACTGGAGACAGTGCAGCTGCTACATGAATCGAAGTTAGTTTTGCAGTGGAAAAGTAAAATGGAGGGTCATTTAAAAAACAGTCTGGAGACCTGCTGCATTTGATTTGTAGTGTAATGAAGACCCTTGTTAGGTCTGTGCTGAATTCTGTGCACATGGTATATGATGTGCATGTAAGGTAATCACATCATTACTGCTGGTAATTTTGTAGTATATGCCGCCTTTCTCTGCACTGAGAGATTGAAAAGAAAAAGAAAAATCGTTTGGAATAATGGGTGTAGTTTGTACAGTGTGACCTAATATAATGGTTGACCCACGATAACTCTTTCACATTCAAAAACGTGGTCATCTATCTAGGGAAAGTCCTGCTCAATATGGCGTAACTAAAGCATAAACAATTTGTTTTGAATACCGGGATCTGATGAAGAGATTTACACAAGTGTGAATCTCCGTCTTCATTCTCTAGAGGCCTCATGTGCAGTGTCATGAAGTAGCATCTGTCATGAGACTGTATTTATAGTGTCAGCCCTCAAATGCAGTCACACCATGAGCTTTAGATGTTTTTTTTATTTTTATTTATGTATTTATTCATTTATCTATTTATTGATTGATTGATTTTTAATGGATTTATCTATTTATTTATTTATTTTTGTGTAGATATCATAGTTTTGTCAATATTTCCTGACATGCTTATTGCTTTCTGCAAATATTCCAGCTTGTGTAACAGCGAGAAATGAATAAAAAAGATCTTCAGAACTAAATATTACTGATAAATCCTATTTCATTTGCAGGTGCATGCCGAGGAAATTTCTGGCAACAATGGATATGTGGAGCTTTTTTTCTGTGCCAAGAAGCTGGATGATAAGGTAAGGATATGAGACAATTGTAATAAAAATTGCATAGAGCATTTCATAGATTGCACTTTGTCTTCTTTCTGCAATGCTAGACAGAGATGTAATACTCTATTCATGCCAAAGCACCCATAATGCACCACTGGCCCTGAAATTCTGCAGGTGCCCTTTTGTCAAATTTCAAAAACAAACCATACACAAACACTCTTTGCTCCTATGACTACTCTTCCTTCTCTCCCATGCACTGTTAGTGATAAATTAATTTTT
>OMLF01013049.1:5175-17742 GCA_900302615.1 Holocentrus rufus | reverse complement strand
ACAGCATGATGCTGCCACCACCATGCTTCACTGTTGGGATGGTATTGGGCAGGTGATGAGTGGTGCCTGGTTTCCTCCAGACATAACGTTTAGAGTTGAGGCTAAACAGTTCAATCTTGGTTTCATCAGACCAGAGAATCTTGTTTCTCACAGTATGAGAGTCCTTCAGGTGTTTTTTTTGCAGACTCCAAGCGGGGTTTCATGTGTTTTGCACTGAGGAGAGGTTTCCATCTAGCCACTCTGCTATGAAGTCCAGATCGGTGGAGGGCTGCAGTGATGGTTGTCCTTCTGGAACTTTGTCCCATCTCCACACAGAATCTCTGGAGCTCAGTCAGAGTGACCAGTGGGTTCTTGGTCACCTCTCTTAATAAGGCCCCTCTCCCCCGATTGCTCAGTTTGGCCGGGCGACCAGCTCAACACGTCTGTGATATTTCAGTTTTTCCGATTTAGTAAGTTTACAAAAATTTCTAAAATTATGTTTTCCCCTTGTCATTATGGGGTACTGAGTGTAGATGAATGAGAGAAATAATCAGTTTAAACGATTCAGGCTTCAACGTAATAAAAGCAAAAAGCACTGAAGGGAGTCTGAATACTTTCTGAATGCACTGTATATATAATCGATGCAGCAGTACAAAATGTGTTCCTTTTTTATTCTACCTATTCAGTTTGTTAAAGGCCCAGTGTAAAGGGAGTTGCTTTTCCTTATCTCATTCACACTTACTCAATAATCTAATATTGCAATTGGCTGAACTGGCTGAATTGTAAGATTACTAGTGCGGGCATGTCTGACATTTAACAAGGACCTAATAAAAATCCTACAGCTACTTAGCAACTTCAAGAACTTTGGACATCTACAACTAGATTATTCAATTAAATGCTGACAACTGAAAACACTCCATTGGATGACTGAAAAACTTGCACTGGATGAACTAGCTGAAAGTCGAGTGGCTCACCGTCCAGCAGGAAGTGAGGGAAAGGCGACAGACTTGAGCTTCTTCTCCTCTGCTGCTGAGAGGCAGTTCTTCACTGTCTTTTCCAGCTGGTCCTCACACTTCTCTGAACCCCACTGAGGAACGTTGCAGTGGATGACAAACCGCGCTGCCATCCCACTGGCCTGGCTCACTGCCACTGCAGGGTGTAAAGATACACACAAAGTCAGAGAAGATACAAAAATTCTTTCACTACAGGTTGGTTAGAACTTTTTCATTGACAGATGTATCCAAAGTGCAAATCCAAAGTGTCATGAGCAATGTCGGACTTGGTACTCCAAAAGTGATATTACTCATACTACTGCTCATACAATATACTCATTTCAGAAGTATTAGAACATTGCATGTTAATCGTAGAGAGTAGCAATTTTGCAATTTACACTTCCTTTTTAGTCACTCTTTAACACTGAATGTCAGGAGAAATCAGTTGCCTCTTGTAAATGAGTATAATAAGTTAACTATGTTGTTCTTGGTGTCCTTTTAATGGAAAAAATCAAAATAATGGGAATACTTCCACTCCATCTTTTTCTACCATTCCTCATAAAAATAGTTGGAATGCTTCGATCCAGAAAGTCATCTTTTCCACAGTTTCTTATCTAGACAGAGGATGTCTGATTGGATGGAGTGTGGCAAACCAGTGAGCATATATAGCTGTATCAGTACCACATTATTACCTTTGTCATGTGCATTTTTTTTTTTTTAAATAGTGCGACTTCTTGAGTGCACGTTCATTTTAAAATTGACTTGAACAAAGGAGGCAGTGAAAAGTTTTAAAGTAGACCGAACTTGTTTAGTCAAAATGGTAGCTTGCAACATCAGTCCATGCTCACCCATTTGCATATGTGTATGTTACATACACTGTGATATGAAAATTAATCCACATTTGGGATTAGGGCATGAGAAGAGAAATGGAAATCAAGTTGTGTTGATATTGTGCTATCTAGCTGGCAAGCCAGGTAACCAGACTGAGCTAGTTGTGGTAAACAAACCTTCACCCACAAGCAAAAGACTTTACGGCTGCCAGTGCCAATGCCAACTGCAACTTCTCAACAGACTTTTTCTCAATTCATGGAATGAAACTGTTTGAACAGATTCAGAGTGGTGTGAAAATGACAGGCTAACGCCAGTTTGTTTCTTTTTCTGTCCTCATACCCGACACTTCTGGTTTCTTTTCTACTGCCAATGGGAGAGTTATGCAGGCACAGAACGTACTGCATGTCGACCATCAATGCTACTGAAATTGAAAAAGTAATTAACAAGTTATTGCTAAAAAAATACTGGTCGCAATATAGGTGATAATGGATATATTTTAGCATGGGTAGCCCCAGTGGCTTTTGAACCTCTAACCTCTGAAATTTGAGAAGTTAAGAGGAAACCTACAAAGATTGCTGCATGTCTTTTTTGTAATTACCACCGGGAGGCTGAAGTGACCAGGTTTTCCCAATCAGCAGCTGGTATTTATGGTAACCCAACACATAAGCACAACACAGGACTCTGTACATGTAAATGTACCCAGATGACTGAGTCTTCATACCTGAAGCAACCTCCAAGGGCCCCTGTGCTTTTCGGAGCTCCTTGACTGCCTCCAGGAACTCTCGGCCACCAGCTTTCTCCAGGGCGTTGCCTGCAAAAGCACCACAGGAGCAGCAGGTAAAAACGGGAATATGGGATAAGCAGTGACAAATTTGTTTTTTGCACAATTGATTTATTAGTAATATATCAGCAATATGTCCACCTTACCCACTCCGTCTTTGAGGTCCATCTCTGCATTTGTAGGGTTAATTATTCCCTCGACCTTAATTGTTCCAATTTTGCTGATTTCACTTTCTGTTAGGGAAAGCTGGGGAAGTACAAATGAGAACAGTTAGTACTTATGAGAACAGTTTTAGCAAACAATTTGTTTTTCTTGTCCCCTTTAGTGACATTATGACCACATTTAAATCACTATGCTTCCTGAAGACACTGAATCTCAGAAAACAATGTTTGATTATCTCCATCAATGACAACCTCAGTCAAAATGAGGTCCATTTCTTCAACAGGGATGCACGGTTATGCCTGTTTAATTTGGTAGGTATTCGCCAGCAACGTAAATCCAAAAAATAGCCCAACTGGCTTTCACAACCCCTTGAAGAATGTACACATTCTTGACTGCAGCCAGCAACACATACACACATTACTTAAGACTCAACCCAGTGGCAGATATGTTACCTTTTGTCCAAGGAACAAGCTTTTTGCTGAGAGGATGGTGAATCCATCTCCTGGGCCATCTTCTGCTGTGGAGTTTGGTACAGCCTCTTTGTTGTTTTCCGTGTTCTTTGACAGATGGAGACAAGTAGTACATTTCAATACCACTTACATAACAGGATTTACAGCAAAGACATAGAGGAATACACTAAGTTTTAAGTAGACTGGAATTGGCTACATATTTATGATTACTTAGTTTAAAGTTACTACATGTTCTTATGTGTCACTCTTGATGTACTGTAGTACCTCAAGCATCAGTCAAAATAATGAGTGCTTAAGTGTACACCATTTAGATGTTGTCATCACACCAAAATATGATTTTACCTCACAGCCACACCTCCTCCTGTAAAACTCATCCCGTCCAAATAGGGCAAAGTCTACTAACCCTTGGCTTGCGGCCTGGTTTGCCTTTGCCTTTTTTGACGGGTTTGACTGGCTTCTTTGTGCCTTTGGAACGTTCCTCTCGCTTTTCGGGGACGGACACCTGGGTGTCCACCTTCACCCGGCCTCCCCTCTTCTTGGAGAGCAACTCTGGGTGGATCCGTGGCAGAACACCTCCGTTTGATATGGTCACGCCCCTTAGAAGCTGAGGGAGGAGTCACAGGAAAACAGAAACATCACCCACTTCAACTCGTTTGAAATACATTTTTGTTACAAACCTGTATGTGCCTTCAAGTTTTAACAAGTGTCTGCCCAAATACCAATCAAGTTGACTGTTTGGCTCTCCTTCTACCATTGAGTATTCATGTGTCTGCCTCGATGCAAATAGCTGTAGCGCCACTTTAACTGTACATTTATTACAGTTGCTTTAGATGGCTTGTATAGGATCTAATTGCTGTCATGGCTGCAATGACAATTTGGATTTGAATGTTGGTGTCTGTCACATGTTGCTCACATGGCTTGGAATCCAATTTTGTACCACATATCTTGCAACTTGTGTGGTTTGCTATTTATACTGATTAGAAAACATCCAATGTGTCACAAATTGAGAAAATCAGAAGTGGGACTCTTTCAGCTGCACTGTGAACACAACCTAAGTTTGTCTCTAAGGGACGGTATGGAAGTGATTGACATGATTAGACTTGATGTAGGAGATACACTTTTTCTTTTTTAAAAACTAGAACAAGACTCATAGACCAGTACAATAAATTCTGTCTTTTACAGCTCCACTTCAATTTCACACACCACTTATTTGGCAATTTAAATCAACTCTTCAGAGGTAGTGATGTTTCTTGGAGATATTTTATAGACTTTTTTAGCACAAATACTGTAGTATGTAGGGGTTTCTGAACACTGGCTGACCTGAATACTCACCACCACTACTTTAATTTGTCTTAAAGTCATATTTCAAATACAGGTACACAAATGGGTTCTGGGCCTTTTTCCTAATAACTCCTGAAGAAGTAAATTTATCTGTTTGTAATTATCCATATTAAGAGAAAGCTTTTGGCAGCTAGTGTTGGAAGTTCATTGACACTTTCATTGTAATGAGGTGTGCAATTCTTAGTTGTTAAAATGTTCACTTCAAAGGGGGATACCATTCAATTCAAGAATTTCTTCTTTGTTATTCCTACATTGCAGGAAAATCCAATCAATATTTGTGATCATAAGTAACTATGTCCCCAAGCTAAAAGCCAGAAGACTAGAGCTGCACCACAGAGAGAAAAAAACAAGGAAAACAATTAATGTGACTATGACAGCACCTTTGGGATTTTCTGGTTCGGCACTGCAATAGAACTAACGTTAATTTGGGCATAAAGACTCCATAAAGACAGGCTGTGCATGATCAGACTCACAAATTTGATTCTTTGTTCTCTGTTTTTTAGCTTTGGAAGGGAGTTTTTCCTGTACACAATACACTGAGTAGCCTGTCCTCCACTGAAGCAATACCACACTTTAATTCTTCAAGAGTGGCGTTCCCCTTTAAGAAACAGTGATGTGTTTGGTGTGTACAGGGGATAGGATTCCGCCATGGCTGTTCCACGGTGAGGTTAACCAGTAACCACAGAGTTGTGACAGTTCCCGCCTGCTGAAACTTTAGCTGCTACAGACACCATCTGGTGTCAACTGAAACTTTCATTAAACTAACTATCTCACCATACATAAGTCTTAACAAGAGAGCCTTTTACTGTACTGAAAGTGATCTTATGGTGAGAGGACAATGCTTTATTTATAACATTAGAATGTTTACAGCATTATAGTGTTGCTTAAGTCGACAGAGGCTTTTTTTAAACACATTTTATGAGGCTTTTTTATGATGCTTTTATCAAGATGAAGGTGAGTCCAGCTTCCTCACTGCTGTTAAGGACAGAGGTTGGATTTCACTTTTAAAAGAATACTCCTACATTTTGGGCAAAATATAATTTTTGTGACTAACCCAGAGTGAGACAAGATGTTCAATACCATTTTCTCCTCTGTACGTCCATTGGTTTGGTTCTTTTGGGTAGCATTTTGTGTTAGCTTAGCATAAAGACTTCAAGTCTGCAGGAGTCATTAGCCTAGCTCTGTCAAAGTTTAAAAATTAATCTTACAGCAACTCCAAAGCTGTTTTATTTGAATCAATGTGTCAATAAGACAGATTTGGAGTTGCTGTAAGGTTTAATTTTTCACTTTGACCGAGCAAAGCTAATGACTCCTGTCAACATCAAGTCTTTATGCTAAACTAACACGAAATGCTACCCATAGGAACCGAACCAGTGGATGTACAGAGGTGAAAATGGTATCAAATATCTTGTCTCAGTCTGGGTAAGTCGGAAAAAGGGTATTTTGCCCAAAACGCTGGAGTATTCCTTTAACTTCAATGCATCACTTCTTGTGGTGGGATGGTTTCCTGATGGACCTGACACCTGGGTATCATTTGGGCAAAGGGAGAATCTACAGTGTCTCACTTGGTGGGGATGAGACACTCCTCTCTGCTTTTTACTTTTTCTACTCTGTCTTTTTCCTAATTTAGGCATCATAACTTGCCTTGTGCTGCTTTAACATATAGCCCACTTTTGAGTATCAAACTAAATAGAAATGTCTACTTGTGAGCCACTTGTACAGTACAGTTGTCCCAGTATTCTGTTACCTGGTTGAGTTCCTCATCGTTGGCCACTGCCAGCTTGATGTGCCTGGGAGTTATTCTGCCTTTCTTGTTGTCTCGTGCTGCATTGCCTGCCAACTCCAAGATCTCAGCTGAACAGAGAGAAAACAGGAATGGGAAATCAACCAAACATACAGTATGTGTGCCTCTGTAAATCTGTTCACTTCCCATTTTGTTATTCCCACCCCAATCTAAGATTAGATGAAACTTCAGTGTTCCCTGTTGGGAAATGGTGTCTTTGTGTCAACAAATAGTGCTACAAAACAGTAAAGAAAAATGATATTAAAAGTAATTTCACAAAGGTTATTAAACAGAACACAACCAACAATTATAACATCAGAACATTTTACATACAGTGATATGAATTAAATAAATAACTGGTTGTAGAGTTAGAGAGGAATGAAAAATATGTACAATATGAGAATATAAAAACTTAGAGAATATATAAAACTATAAAAACCTTAAATATATACATTTTGCAAATAAATTGTATTAAAAATAAATATATAACACGTGGTAATAATGAAAATAACATCAATAAATATGCAAATGTATGCATAATGTGCATTGTATTTGCAGATTTTACAGATGTACATTAATTGTCCTGGCATGTTGCAAATAAATAAATGAATTAATTTGAAAAATCTACTTTATATATTCAGTTGACGCATGTACACAAATTAAGTACACTGGATGATGTGAACTGAAAGTCAAAGTGGACATGAACATGATCAATCGGATGACTGTGTGTGTGTTTGTGTTTACCAACCAACCTGCCAGGTACTCTATGACAGCTGCCATGTAGACGGGCGCCCCCATGCCGATGCGGTACTTGTGCGTCCCGGTGCGAAGGTACCTCATCATCCTCCCCACGGGGAAAATGACGCCTGCCCTGGCCGAGCGGGAGAGCTTGGTGGCCTTCTTCTTTCCTCCTCGGGCTGACATCCTGTCTTAGCTCGCTCTGCGTGGAACAAACAAGTCAGATTAATACATGTTTTTATATGTGCTTTTCTAGATATTGTTGAATAAACTGGTGTAATTACCATAAATAAACGTGAACAGGGTGGAGACGCTCAGTAGTTTCTGTCTCACACCATTGGTATTGTTAGTGCAAGTGTTTCTTCAAAATAAGACCACATTTCCCATAAAACCTGTTGCTTCCTTTACACCCCTGAAGAGGATTAACATGTTAGAACTTTTTCAGTCCATGAGCCTTTCACTTCCTTTACCATCTGACATTGGCAGAAAGCTTTCACTCCATTTGCTCTGGAAAAACAGTATCCTCTTCCTGCTTTGTGCCATAAAGCAATCTAGCATGTTTTCCCACCAAAGGTTTGATGGCACGCAATATACAATGTAGTGTAGAGACCAGTAGAGGCTCACAATATTCTCAGTGATGGTCTCATTTTTATTCAGTGATTATACTAATGTCTCAAAAATGATTTATTAATATTAAAACAACTAAATGACTGAAATGTCATGCTAATGTATGGATTTATAAAGCACTGGTTATTGCATTATTTTAAACTAGCGTGTAATAAATTGGAATACAGAAGGTGACTTTCAAAGTTATGTTTTTCCAATATCATCATACTTATATTGGGCAGTGGATCCTAGATAAGCAGCATTTTAAGTGCCAGCCTTCAAACTCTTAATGCTTTGTCCAGTGTAAAACCAGCACTGAGGGCATCATGGGCCCAGTAAGATGTAGCCTATCTGACAGCTTCATTGAGATACACTCATACTCAAACATAACAAACTAAGGTGTAGAAGCAGGTATGTATTACACCTTAAGTCATCAGTAGGTCAGTGGAAACCCTAATGTAAATTCAAAGGGACCAAGCACAAGGCTCAATTAGGAAGCTTTTTAAAATAAATGGAAACCATGAGACTCCCAATTCATCCAAAGCCACATTAAGTGCTCACGCAACCTTCAATAAACCAGTAGACTGAATGGGTGAGGTGAATGAGGATTTGTCTTCAACAGAGTTGTCACTGACAGATTAGCATAAATTATGCACAAGTAAGTGATTTAGCTTTAACCGTGCTGCAATTTACAATCAGATGGTGATGTATTGGAAACAACTAGCCTACATCTTGTCGAGGGGGGGAGCGGTTGCAGTGATGTCAGGTCCAAATCATTTAGGGGTGCTATAATGAAGCCGAGGCGTTTTTATTCAAACCATATGTTCACCGAGGATGTACAGCGGAAAGGTTACCGCTTTCCCTGGAGGTTTCCATGTAAACAAGCCCCAGTCCTGTGCTCATACTGATAGGCTGCGGCCTGCAGAAACCCCGTTGGAAGTCATATAGATCTTTTGCATGCATGCATAAATAAGAATATCTGATTTCAAACTGGCATTAAAGGAGTAAAATCTTGAATGCATGCTCTCTTCGACGTAAAAAGAAAAAAGAAAAAAAAAAAAAAGAAAAATACGAAATGGAAAAACAAGGGAATGTGATCGGGCCACCTACTGTACTTGAACCTACAGTGCAAGCAAGCAAGCAGCACCACATCGACATACACAGACCAGGGTTTTTTCCAGTCACAGAAAAACGTAGAAAAGCCTCTCCCGGCGATTTGAATTTTGCACACGGGTGTGTTAGTATGCACTAATCCAATAGTGGCAAAAAACAAAAACAAAACGTCAATTTTACGTTAATTTTCCGCGTCGGCTGCGCGTACACAGGATTATTCTGCACACCTTTTTAACCGCGGGGCCTCACTTTGATTGCGTGTTATTATACAATGGAGATGTTACACGACGCATTTTTTAAACAAATCAACGCCTCCACCCCTTCCAGGTCCCCGTTTTGCCTCCAATCCATTGCATGTGTGTAATCTCGTCAGACATGGAAAGTAAAGCGTCCCCGTGAATCCGGATATGCGCCGAGGCATGAAAATGAAAATCCTCCAAGTTTCTACCTGTTTTGTCCTCCTTTCACACGAAATCAGCGCGGGCCACCGATCCTCCTGTACGACATAAAAACAAATCCCCCGAGGAATGACTGTTTTCCCTTTGTTTTGGTTTTATTTTTGTTTGCTGTCCTTGTGCGTATCTTGTTTCCCAAGCTAGGAGGGAAAACACACACACACACACACACTCACACACACACAACTCCGGCCAGAAGCAGCGTAGTCTGATCGGAGGCTGGCTCTGTGCTACTGATGCTGCAAAGGGGAAAAATTCAGTAGAGGGAAAAATAGAGTGTAAACGCCCCCTTAACATGGCTTCAAGAGGGACAGTGTTGGTTGAAAGGAACGCGATGTGCTTTAGAGATAAATGCATGTGGTGTGGTTGTGTTACTGGTGTGTTGTTCACATGCGTTTGGGTATGTGCAAGCTGCATATTTCAGTGGGTCCAAAATGTTGCCCCAAAATACCTGATCCAGCCTCCAAACGAGGCCTTCATATTCCCCACACTCCCGGCTCCTTCTGCAGCCTCACACTGATTTCATATACATACAGTATATTACAGCTTTAATTATCAAATACCCAACGCTTCCGCGCGGCTTGCAGGTTTAACAGGTACTCAAAGAGTAAATCAAAAGATGTATGCATTGAACTTGCAGGCTGTGAAAACTGAATCAGACAGATGATCCTCCCAGCCTGCCTGCTGCATCAGAAGAGAAATCACGGGGGACTGGAGAGAGTCAGAGGAGCCAATCAGATCACTTGACTCCATCTTTGATCTGTCAAAGCCAGTAGCTTCATGAGGGAGGATGACAGCCATACAAACCCTCTCTGAGAAGTTTTTGGGGCTGCATATCACCCAAACTACTCATTTAAGCCCTGTGAATTTAGCATCAAGGAATGTAAAGAAAGCCATGTTATGCATTGTGTGATAAGCATTTGGCTAATATGGGTTTTGGTAGGTGTTTGAAGCCAATATTTTGTGCCAATATTCAGTATCTTTAAAACTGAGCATTTTAGCCAAAAGGTACTCAGTGTTTCCCCCAGAAGAATGGAAAGGCATCAGAAGCAGCATTTAGACCAACATGGGACACAGTGTCAAGCCACCCACACTGAAAGAGTTCTTGAGCAATAGACACTGATCCTCTACAAGCGGACTCTGGCCTCTGACCTCCTGGTTGTTGGGGGCACAGGGTGGTGAGAGGGTGGGGGGGAAAGTAGGCCTTTAGAGAAACCCATACCCAGTCATGGCACACAGCATACAGTGGAACATGGGTGTCCATCATTTCAGAAATACCTCACTGAAAAACATATTTGAAACCAATATAGAAACAAACAAAAATAGAACAAAGAGAACAAATAGAACAACATATAGAAACAAATGGATCCCGGGAATGTGGATGGATATGTTTACATTACAGCTGAATGGTGAAAAAATATATATTGCAACTATTTTGACAGATATTGTGCTTGCGATATGATTAACAATAGAGGGAATGATATTTTTTGCAGCATAATTTTCATTTTCGGTCAAAAAAACATTAAAATGATGATGTGATTTTTGCTGTGTTCTGTACCAAACAAAAACATTTCTCATGTTTGGAGAATGCAGTTTGTAGGCCTGGACATCTCTGTGGCACCACAGAGACCTACTTCATTTATAATGCTATGTTAGCACACATTTTACCTTTATCAAATAATTGCAATTTTGATATCACACTTGGCCACATTTGAACCTACTATGAATAATTGTTCATCCCTGGTTTATATTTTAAAATATCCAGCCCATATCGCTAGCTACCAGAGTCTAGCCAAGCTGGCTAGCTTAGCTAGTAACTGCTATATGTTCCCTGCTAAATTTGCTGTTGATGTTCCCAAGATTGTGTGCTAATTTTTTAACTCTTGGGTTTATCTAAACACCTCATATGTGTTAAAGTAATACTGTGACGCCTGGAAGTGGCCTTTTCAAGAACAGGTTACAGGGAGCCTACTCAAAAATAGTGTATGCTAAAGTGCTAGCATGATGTCGGCTAAGACACAGGGTTTGAACAGAGCCCATGACAGTATGACTTAACATAGTGTTTCTTTGTAAGATAGACCAAAAAAGAACAAGCATTTACATTGCAGTAAACTAATGCTATACATTACCAGAGACCCACCTAGATTAACTACTAACAATTACGAAACAATTAACAATTAAAGACCTTTTCACAGCAGCCACAGCATCTCTGATATGAAATAGCAGGTAAACACAGGTGTTACTAATGGTATTAATGGAGGTTCTGTTCCATATAGGTCCAACAGAGTCAGGGTCCTGCTATTGTTCATGCTGGCTCACTGGAAGGACTTGTATGCTTTTTATGGAATGGAAACTTAATGTCATTAGTACCATCTTTGTTTACCTGCTATTTTATATCAGATTGGCTACTGTGAAAAAGGTCTCCACGTCAGAGCAGTTACAGGATATAGGAACAAGTGTGCACCATGCCAATACATTATTTGTAACATTTGAGCCTCAAAATATACATATTTTTGAAAGGGTGGTTCCGTTGTCCTGTAGTTGAGTTGTGTGCCTTCAGACACCTCACTAGACCTGGACAAGAACTGCTGAGGTTCAGTGTGTGGAGTAGGCCGATTACTGCCTTTTTGCACTCACATTTAATTAAAATGTGAACTTAAGTGGGTGTTTATCAGGTTCATTGATGACTTTTGATATGAGTTATCACATTTTATGGCAGCTGGCTCACCATGCTGACCATGTGACATGTTGTTACTGTTTGTTACACTGCAGGTAACTTTCCTCTCTTTCTACTTTCAGTCTGGGCTTTGAACAATTAAAGTGATGCAGAAACAAATGTAACTCATAAAAATGCACTGACTTGGTATTTATACTTTAATCCACAGTTGATTTTATTGTAATAGCTTAGTTTCATTTATTGTTTAATTATGACAGTCAGCACTCAGTGGCTGAAATATGTAAATAACTGTACTGTAATAAAAAAAACTGTAATAACTGTTAGTAGCTATATCATTTCGCATTTATTTACATTCTACTCCATTGCTTTTTGTCTTGCTTTATTATGTTATTATTGCATATTGAATTCTCCATTATTTTAGTTGCTGCAGCTAAAACCTAACACCTAGATTAGATCAGATTAGATCAAACCTTATTGATCCAATCTGATCTAATCTAGGTGTTAGGTTTTGGGAGATTTTGTTGGCAACATCCCTGGTAGGTAATATCCTACTCTATATTAAGCCTTTCAATCAATCCGTTAGACTGACTGCAGTGGAGGACAGAAATAATGGGAAACATTCTCATTAAAAATTCTTAT
>OMLF01013048.1:12376-39058 GCA_900302615.1 Holocentrus rufus | reverse complement strand
GAAGAATCTGTTTAAAATCACGAAATGTGGCAACATTTTGCTTGGTATTCTTTCTTGAAAAAATATAAAATTTTATTTTTATTTTATTTTTATTTATTTTTGGTTCCCACCATTTTTTTTTTACCAGTTTCACAGTGTATGTCAGTTTCCAGAGTGTTAGGCAGTTTGCATGTGTTCCTTGGAGGCAATACCTTTAAAAAGCCTTGTTCATTTTTGTAACAGTTTTGCATAAAAAAAGAATAGCTTACCCCTGCCAAAATTAGCATGAGGTTTGAATGCTTCTGGAGGATTGGAAGAATGCACTAATGCTGTAAAAAGGTGAAGTATGTAGGGGGGTATTTTCTTGAATTAGATTGCCTATTGAGCACCTCTTTGAATTATGCATTACCCCATGCATGTCGTCCTTTACAGCTGCGCACAGCTTTGTCACTTCTTGACAACACAGTGCTGATGCTTTCTGTTGCTCAAAAGTTTTTTTTCTACTTTGAGTTCAAAATAAACGGCATTGAGATTATTGAGCCAATAGGTACCATTGCAGCGAATCAGCAAAACCTGCATCTCTTACCATGTTTTAAAAATACACATAATCGTGATACAAAAACATGAATGCAGTATCCACCATCAAAAAAGCTACCCTTACAAATGATTTTTGGTGTCAAAGTGGAGCAGACTATAGCTATTCAACAAGTTTTAAGCTATTTTAAACTACATTTTCTTGCAAAATTGTGACATTCCCTGAGGCCCAGTGAAACTCTTCAGCCTCTCCAACCCATCGCAAAAGATACAGCTCGCCTTGACTTCTTCCCAGCCTCCCAAAAGTCTCCCCTGCCGCCCCTCTTCTTACACTCTAAACTCTGGCTCTGGCTTGCAGAAATGTGAAGAGATCCTCAAGGCCGTACCTCCAGACCGTGTCAAATACAACACCCTGATACTTCCAGGTCGTGGTCCTCCCCCTGCCCTACCAGTCTGCGCCCTCCCTTTCCCCAATGGTACAATGACCTTCCTGCTCTGGTCCAAAAGGCAGAGTCACTCCCCATCTTCCATTGTAGGCTGAAAACGAATCCTTTCAAGAAGTACCTTTTGTCACTGAATCATATCTCTTGTCCTCTACACTCTAACTGCTCTCAAAAATCCATTCCCCCCTCTTTGCTCTTATTTTCTTTTGTAGCACTTCTCTTGCAAGGTCATTCTGTGGTCACTGGAAACTACAGCTCTGGACATTGCAGTTTTTAGTATTTGTGCTTATAATTTTGGTAATCTTGAGATTTAAGCAATTACTCGTCCCGTTCTAAGCCTGTCTGTACAAGGTCATCACATAAATGTCTGAAATCGAATTGTAAAACCAATTTTATGTCCAGAAAAGTTTTTTACAGCACCTAATTATGTCATTATTATAAACAAATCCAGTCTGCTTCAAGTTCTTCAACCCTAACATGGCGTCACGTGCTCCATCTATTGAGCTACAGAACAAACTTGGAAGAGCTACGTCCTAAACTTCTAAACTACCATAACTCAGATGATGTACAGAATGAAAGTGTAAATCATGTATGTGGAAGTCCACAGACATGCACTGTAGTGATGGTTGAACTTGATACCAAATTCTGCAGTGCGCTTGGCTCGGAATTGCTGTTCAAGACTTTATTATTTATTTATTTATTTATGTTACTTTGATATGACTTATTTATACCCGATGGGGAAATTCTCTTTCTGCCCTCTGTTTGGGTCAGCCAGCCAGTGAACCGCTCCTGGAGCAGGTAAAGGTTAAGCGTTTTGCCCAAGGATATTTTGGCAGGTGTGGCCACATGAGGAATTGAACCCAGGTACTCCAGCTGAAGGCCAACCTCACTAAATATATTTTAGGTTGAAAGAACGTTTTATTGTGTATGCAAAGCGCCTCAACAGGAGCTCGGCAGCGGTTAATGGCTTCCCACCTTGTTGTAATAATTGCAAACAAGTTAATATTCTAAAGCAATAGTGACTCCTTTGGTGTCAGCGTTGGTGATAAGCATTGTTTTGACACTCAGTGTGTAGACTGCAGCCTGTTAAATTTCTTCTACCCTCTTCTATTTATTCTTAAGATTTTTTGAGCTCCTTTGGGCTTGGATTGTAAATGGGGATCGGCACTGTTTCCTCAAATGAAGTCTGAGCCCCACCCCCCGCCAAAGATGGAAGAGAAAAATCTAATTTCTGAATTTCTGTTTTACTGTACTGCGTCCATTTTATCTGATTATATCTGACATTCATAAAAAAATGTAATCAAGATTTTTTTCCTAAATTTTGGTTGGTTGCTTTAGGTAGTTTAAAAGCTTGGAAGAACAAGACGTGCTCTGCAAAATCTGTCACATCATGATGTTGTGAGAGACCCCTGGTAGAACATATCAGCTAGCCAGATGTACGAAACTCTAACTTTAGCTGCTGTCCGATTTTTCATTTGTATTGTGAATTTATTTAGGGAGAGGCCTGATGGCTGTATCACTGCTAGACTGCAATACCAGCTCCAATCCATTAGTTGATTCGATAGTTGTGGCAAAACCATACAGCTGCAGAGATGCATGTTTGCCAGTCGACTTTCTCTGCAATGCTAATTTACCCTCCCTGGTTTACTTCAGTGCTTGGTAGTTTATTCTCACAACTAAAACACTGACTGCACATGGGGATGTTTAATGTTTAAAAGCCGCCTCGAAATGGAGGCACAGGCAGCAGTGAGTCAGATAATACAGTGCTGGTGATGAAGTGGCCTTTCTCGCCCATGTCTGGCTCTAAAGCGTGCACCCTTCCTCGGCCCTGGTGCCCCTGATGCGGCCGCCTGCTCTGTCGGGTCTGGGCCACAGCACACATCCTGCACTCTTGGTCCTGCTGCTACAGTGGTGCAGGCGGGTGATCAGAGGAGGTCATAAACTGGCTTTCAACAAGCTGAAGCAGGCAGGCAAATGAATCCCTCTTTTGAAATGTTAATACCATGCATTCATTTTTATCTATTTATTGTTGGTGAATTATTAATCACACTAAAACTGTACAATAAAACCGTAGCATTGAGGATCAATGAAGAGGTCTCTCCTATGCTGCACAGGTGATTTTAACCACAAAAAGGATTAATTTTTTTTTTTTTTTTGGTTTCCAGAGATAGATTGGGAACAAACATTAATTTATATGAAATGATTGCATAGGATCACAGACACAAAATGAAAACATAAGTGCCTGGATCTACTTTGCTTTGTTTGTATGATTTTGCGATGATTTTGATACAGGGATTTCAAAATGAAAGTAGATGAAAGCTGGTTACTCTGAGTCCCCAGAGCAGCCAGTATTAGCTGCTGCCTGCCAATGAACTCCTATAAAGAGGTGTATCCACTAAAAAGTGAACATATTCTACCGAATATTGCTTTTAAATTACATCTAACCATGCCTCAGGCAAAGCTAAGAAGGCGATTAAGGATGTTACCTATCCTTGATTCCTTAGCCTCACTGCCACTTAAGTCATGCACAGGTTTAATGACACTTTGCGAAGTCATGCACAGGAAGCACATTGGATTCTCAGCAGTCTTAATGGAGTAATGGAGACTTCTGTTGTGTGTGTCACTCACAGCTGAGGAGCACTAACCACACAAAATCATTGCTTAAACATCCATGGACACTATTACCGCAATAACGCTGCGAGAAAAAAAAAAAGAATAAAAGCCAGATATCCTGACAATTGTTCAACATAAATCAGACGCTATATCCTATTACCACCTAAATAGCAGCTAAAGACACGTCTCACATCAAATCATTCTTCCCTGTGCCATGGTGCTTTGACAGGCAGAACTAACTGATACGCCTTGCGTGTTTGTGGTTTTGCCCCTCTAATGTTTTACCAGCGCTGATGTGTTTCTGCCGCTGACTAATTGCTTGTTTTGCAAGCAGGTTGCTTTCTAAGTTTAAAGTGGGCTGTGTTGTTTTTCCTCCTCATCCTACAGAGAGCAGTGTCCTGCAGAGTCCTGCCTTCACCAAGCAGCCTGGCAGCATTGTGTATCCTGTGGACTCTCTGGAGAAGAACAGAGAGGTGGTGTTCAGCTGTGAAGCCCAGGGAAGCCCACCTCCCCTCTACCAGTGAGTATCTGACTGCAGTGCTTCGTCTCTGCTCTTCAGCACACTATTCCTGCTCCTCTGCACTGCCTCATTTTCTACCAATATGTCTCAATCCTCTGTTTCAGACAGCCTATAATCACTAAGGTTGCCCCTTTTTATTTTAAACAATACCTCTATTAGTTAACTTCTTCTCTTCAAGGTTAATTAAAACTGCACAATGCAACTTTGCACATTGGCAGCTCCAAATATCGTGGTGAGAGGTAACTGATTGAAAAATATGAATTTCAGTACCCAGAAATCCTGTGATGTGACATCTGTAATTTACATACAGCACATTAACCTCATCAGCCGATGTGACTTGATTTATTCCAAAAATACCAAAGGGACAAAAGAGGCAAAAGGTCTAATGTCTCTGAGTCGTTCACTGCTGTTTAGGAGACAGTTTTTTGTGTGTTTCCCTCTTAAATTTTTTAACTTCCTGTGGGCAGGGACGTGTGCGAACCTGATGTAAGAATTTCATCTGGACAAATTGGGCAAATCTACAAGGCCTCAGTGAGGGGGGAAGGACGCTCTTCTCCGCTGCAGCTGTGATTTAGCACGATGAAACAGGTGTATTTTTTACATAAAAGTCTTGCCTAGCGCAGCTTGAACGATCTGACAGAAAAGTAGAAAACTAGAATGGGGAGTGCGGCGCTCAAAGAAGATTTAAAGCCTTCTGAAAGAATTATTCAGTGCAGTTCATGATAGAAAACGTTAATGTGAAGTAATAATGGAGGCATTTGAAGCTTACTTACATGTTTCCAACTCACTTGCTCAACCTGAAGAGATCAACCCTAAAACAGAAGTCACGTTATTCTTTTGATCTAGTTTAATCCAAATACTCTACACGAGCATAAACACAGAGCTAGAACCCAGCAAGTTTTTAATCTGCGATAAAACCTGAAGCTGTCTCACTGACACCGAATTAAAGCCCGATTTTGTGGACTCAGAGTGTTTGCTTAAGGTTTTACATCCAAATGCACATTATTTCATTGTAGTGCTAAGAGTTATGATCCAGAGAAAGTGTCCATATCCCTGTATCCCAGCATAATGGGTATTGTCACTGTGCCTTCCATTCACTGTGAATGAAACAGCTCCAGGATTTGTCTCTTGATGGCAGCATCAAGAGAGTCTTGGCTCTGTTGTTTCTGGCTTTAGAAAAGACTCGTGCATCCTCGCAAATCAAGACTGAGCTGATCAGGATCATAGGAATAGATTACATGTATTCTGTTTTTCCCTTTTCCCGGAAAACGTGCTCGCGGTCTTGTCTGTCTTTATAGCCGAGGAATGCACTATAAGATCTGCATGCGCCCGGGCTCGGATATCTTATTCTGCTCTACAGTGCAAAGAACGACTGTTTTTTCCTCAATTTCTTCCTTGCATGGACCATTAATTTATTGAAAGGTTGGTGTGTCGCAGTATCTCTGGCAAGTGAAGGTTCAAATCAATCATGTTTGCTCACTGAAATTGCTGGGGTGAGATTTGGAAGGATTGGTACATTTAATACTTGGGATTGAGCCAGCTTAGAGGATGACCTAATCAGCTGTTTCCTGTCAAGGTCGCTGTGCGGCCCTGTCAGAGCTGCCGCTGCCTTCTAAAGATGTCTCGGGCTGCACAGACAACAGCTAAATCATGTTCAAAGTTCATTAATTGCACTTCACACAACTATATACTGTGACAGGTTGACCTGCAGTGTTTACGTTGAATGCCACCGCTAAGATATGTGTTTATTGCCTGCACCAAGCCCATTGCCTCGAATAATAATAGGAAAAAAAGGATTATTTTAAAATATGCTTATAAATATTCTTTTTTTAAATTCGAAAGGAAATTGGCAAAAATACATAGTTACATTAAGAAATTTAAATATGCAAAATTGATATTTGGATTCTACTGAATTGTTGAATTGTAGTTATTGAAGTTTGGTTGTGTTACTTTGCATTGTTAATTGTTGTTATTCAAGGTGTATTTTTTACTATAAAGATTTTTTTTATTTTTTTTTTATCAAATTAAAGCACTGGGCTTAAGAAAAGGAACAGACCGTCTAACATTCACAGCCTCATAAGCCAGATGGCCTGGTATTATGCCACTGTGTACACGGCCTGTTGTAACTTGATTGCATAAAGCATGTGCCTAACAAATGGAACTGCTGTTGTGATCTGCTCGCTAGCATAAATCATTGTAAATAGAATTATTAAATAATCTAGTTTACATGTATTTGATGTAATCTACTGCTCCACACTTCCCATGGAGGAGGATGTGTGGTTTCGGGAGTTTCTCCTCATGCTGCTTTGTAGCATTTTTTCAGCATATGTCAATTTTTTTCCCGCCATTGGAGCGTGCACGAATTTAACTAAAATTAGAATATCAGACACTTTTGAAGCTGTTGTACAGTTTGCTTAAAGGGACAAAATTTGCAGTAGATCATTCAAATTGTCACTGCAGTCTCTCACACACACACACTCATATGCACACTGAACAATATATTTAGACGCTCAACAATGACTTCCTCCAAATGGGTAAATTCTTTATCCTTTTGAACATGGAACATGATCAGTCACTCTGATATGTCAAACATTTTCCAGGCTCAATTAGCTATCTCTTGTAAGTGTTTTAGAAAGTCAGAGATAAAGCATTAAATGAGCAACTGTCAGTGAAATCTTTTTTGCAGCATTTAGTATTCAAGCTGTCACCCGATTAAACCCTTTCAGTATGGATATACTGCTCAGTCTCTCTGAGCAATTACGACTGTCAATGGGCTGCTTTTATATTTGATAGGATCCCTTTTTAGAACAAATACATCCATCAGACGCAGACGCCATGTGAGAGCCTGGTGTTGGGGTTCTTCCACCCTCTCCATTCTGTCTTTTAGTTCACATCTGAGATGTTGCTTGACTGTAAAATATTTATGTTGATTTTTGCTTGTTCCACTTCAGCTGCAAATAAATCAGTGCTGTAGTCCTTTGAGACTGCCCCTCCCCCTGCGGGCTCTGCTCTATTGTGTGTAGTAACAAGGCTCATGAGAGTGTGCACTTACTTATGACTGAACTGGAGGAGGCCATGAAAGACCTGACTGTATCTCCACATTGTGTCTATTAAAAGAAAAAGTCTGTGGAGACGCATTGTGAGTGGTGCAACCCCCTGCCCACAAATATTACAGGGTTTATGATACAGCCAACGAAGGGTAAACAATACACAATCTCGCATTGTTTCTCATGTAATCATCCACTGCTTCTGACCTCATGCTGATACTGCCCTGACCACAAGGGCCGCAGCGCTGAGCGTTTGAGAACGGCTTGATTTTCTGCAACAAAATGCAGACAGTTAACTCTATTCTGTAATTTATAACATTATTCTACAATGCACAGGAACACAATGCTGTAATAATAGCACAACGCTGCTCTCAGTGTTTCCTCAAAAAGGTTTTTATGCCTCAAAGGCACCAAAGTGGCATAACAAGGAGAGTTAAGAAAGGAATGCACAAAACAGCTTTACTCAACTTCTGTATACTATACAAAAAGGCTTTAGCAAAGCCCCTTTTTTCACATCAGAGCTGCTTTTATTTTATTTTTATTTTTTTATTTATTTTTTTTTCCCAAAATGAAACAGTGTTTTTTCCCGGCTGAACCTGAATCACTCAGGGAAAATTAAGAAATCAAAGTAGAGGGAAATTTAGAACTTCTCTCCTAAGGAACAAAAAAATCAACAACTAAATCACCTTGGACCCTAATCAAATCTGCATTGTCCATTCCCCAATAAGAGATAAAAATGTTTCTTTCCGTGCTTGTTTATCTGTGAAGTACCTTTTGTTCCTTTGATGGTTATACATCAGTGATAACAAATAAATGTATCCCCGTCTGTTTGCCCCAGCTGAAGTAAGTTATGGCTTCAAACCATCATTTTGAATTGGCCAATTTTCCTCCCACCTGTGTTTCTTATAATAAGGTGCAATCTGTGTGGAGAGATTGGAGAATCTGTTGCCATTTTAAGTGAATTATACCCTTTGTTGATCACCTCTAACAGCAATGATAATCATGTGTACCAGTCTAGAATGCACAAGTGTGAAGGCAAGGTTGCAGGCATTTGTTTTAATTGTGGCACCATAATGATTAAGCTCCATTTTTATGTGGTTTGACTGGGGCCTGGCAAGATGGATGGCCTGCATTGCTATCTATTCTCAAGGAGTAAAGTCCTTGGCACCACAGCGGTTCACTACCGCTGCCTAGATTAACGCTAAGCTGGAGGGCAAGATTTCAGGGCTCTCTCCACCTTTTATTCCTCTCCTGTTGAAAAACAATCAAATGAAGGTAAAAGTCACATTTTCCTCACTCTGCTTTGCAACGCTCGCATAGCCCGAGTCTTCACTGGATGCGAATGAAAGAAATTAGCAATTTTCTTACTTTCTTAATTTACATGTTAATTTTTCTCCATTTATTTTAGGTGGAAACTGAATGGCTCCGTGATCAGTCCCAAATCTGGTTCCCACTACAGCCTTTCTGGAGGCAACCTCAGAATCAGCCATCTGAACAAAGACCAAGATGCTGGAACGTATCAGTGCCTCGCCTCCAATTCTTTTGGGACAATTGTCAGCCGAGAGGCCAGTCTAACCTTTGCATGTGAGTCTCAGCTATTTTTCATTTTTATTTTTGTCTCTCTGAAAAGAAAAAAAAAACTGTAGTGGTTTCAGAGCTTCTACCAGGAAAGGGATGCATTTAAAGACACGCTGATGGCACTCTAGGATAGCATCATGGGCCCAGCTTGATAAAATGATCAACAGGGAAACATATCTCTGGGGAGCTGCTGCTCCCTGAGAGCTGACTACAGTTTACTCTCCGGCGGGGTGCACGTCGAAGTCACTGCTGTACATCAAACCAAAAACTACAAAAATCAAAAAAAAAGCTTTTCTATCAGTGGATGGCAGTCAAAATAAGCACTAGTGATGGCTGCTGCTACCAAACAATAACAAGGAAACACCAAAAACATTTTAAAAAAGCAATCCAAGATGCAAATGATGCATCGTTAGTTGGAAATTAATGTGATTTAATGATTTTTCCACCCAGTTCTATAGCATGAGGGAGGATTGGTTGATGGATTTTGATAGGTCTAAATGACAGCCTCTGGACTTCATATTCCTAAAGCACGAAGAAGTCGATAAGTGCCTCTGTGCCAGTTATCGGGCGAGCATAAATGATGACATTAACAGCAAGTGAGTGATAGCTAGCTCTGATTGGATTCTGAGGTCTTGCGTTTGGGGACAAGGCCGCCAATATGTCTCAGGCCATTTGTTTAGATCCCCCGGACCGGTGGCAAGTCAGTCCTGGGCGTGGACAATCTGATTCTGCTGTTGGATTTCCACTGTGATACAATGACAGATCCATCAATTGTTGGGCTCTGACCTTACCAGCCTTTCGTTGTTGTCACACAGTCAGGGCACGCATGTATGACCGATTGTCATCTATCTTCTTTATTACTCTTGGTATTGCTTAATTAACTCCACACTGTGATTGAATGGTGAAGGTTCAAGACAATAATTTAAAGGGAGACTGGTATTATGAGAGGGTACCATGTCATTTTTTTACAGGATTTTCAGTGAGCTGCAGTACATACGTCTTCTTACTTCTTGGAGACAACATGGCTGGTGGCACATTCAGACAGATTCATCTCCGAATGCAGACTTCCCAGCCAAATACAAAGACCTGCATAGATGAGGTCCCACCAGTATTTCAACACCTGCCCTATGTCTCTCCAGCAAAAAGAAGCGACCTTTTGGTGTTAATTATTTTTATACTTATATTAAGTGTGATTTTGACACAGGACAGACTTTGAGCCTGCTCACACCTCTGCCCAGTGGTAATTACAGCTGCCAGTGCGAAACCCTGAGTCATCAATGTGAGACAGAAAATCCAAATTTGTTAGACTTTATTGGCAGATTAAAATGTCAGAAGTCAAACTTTGTTCATTTTATTGTAGAAATGTAGTTTGATCGTTCAACAGGAGTATAAGCCTAACATCATAGATGGTGCTGTAACAGAAGTTGCTGCAGAGCTACCATATTTGTCTGTTTAGTAAAGAGTTTGTGCAGGATCCGGACATTTATTGCAGCTGATGTAAGGACTCTTGGGCCTCCATAAAGTCAACTTCTCAGAGATGAGGAAAAGGATTCTTAATTATAGGTTCACACTCACAGATTTTGTAAACTTCACAGTGTGTTTATCAGTGGGTTCGTGAAACCTATCCAGCACATGTACAGTAACTGAAAACATGCACAACACAAAAACTTGGGTTTAAAAGGTTTTTCATGTTAAAGAAGTAACAGAGGAAAAAATGTTTTCCCTTATCAGTAACGACTCTGTCCGCTATGCTTTTCCAGCGTGCCTCAGTATGAGTCAGTTTTCGCTGTCTGTAAGGGACCTCCTGAACCTTATGTTCAGAACCACATGACTGGCAGGCTGTAGCTGGAATCAAATATAGACAGCAGCAGCTCCTTTTCTGAAGCTGGCATGTAACCAACACTCTCTTAAGCATTGACCGAAACCACTGAGTTCTTAGCGGTGCAGTCAACGGGCTTATTTTTTTAGCAGGTCTAATGCTTGTGGCATCACACAAGTTGAACCCCTGGTGGTGTGGCATGATGAGAGCGGCATGGAAGTGCATATATTCTTAGCTGCTAAAAGTGGAGAGCATATTAAATTTGAAGTGGCATTATAGCCTAACAAAAGGTCCCAGATTCACTTCCAACCAGTGCGTCTGTGTGTTCTGTGGAAGCGCCCTTAAGCAGCTGAACTACTTACCTGTTCCCTCACTATGATTTGCCGAGAACACCTTAAAAAAAATAAATGTTTCCATGCATGTAACAAATAAAGGTTAGGTGTTCATGAACTGTGTTATTTATAATACATTGTTACATCGTTATTTTCCCTCGCCAATGATGCAATGTAGATGAGTCTGTATTTTATTTATAGCAGAGTTCAAATTGCGTCTCATATCTTAACACGGGGGGAATTCACATTGTAAGTGAGTAGTACATATTGACAATATGTAAAAAAAAATGAGAGTATGTAAAAGTAATAATAATAATGATTTTCATTAACTATGTTATTTATAATATATCATTACCGGAAATACAGGCCATTTATAATCAGACCTCCATACAGATGAGCATTATTTTCACAAAATATTGGAACACAAATTGGAACACAAATACAAAATAGCTTAAAAGCTTCTTAAATCATTTGTCAGTGCTGGATTGTTGCACTGGACTTTACATTGGGCAGAAACATTTTCACAGTGGCTTAGAAAAACTATATTTTCTTATACTTTCCATCACTAATGTTCTAAAGAGCAGATTGCAGAAACGCTATAAAAATTTGTGTCAAAAGTTTTAATTATATCTTCCTCAGAGACACAGTATCACAGTATCACACTTATCAGCATGCATATAGGAAGTATATGTACGCACATTAATTACGCTAATCACACATCAATTAGCAACAATTACCTGGGACAATGACAATCATCGGAAATGACAAAGTATTATAAGTCTATTTTTGAGTTGGACTAACTGGAGTGTTTGATTTTTTTTTTTTGTTAAGAGCAGTATAGTTAATATTCATCTTATTCTGCTTTTGATGTGATTCATTTTGTTATGTTTTCATTTAAATAGTTGACTGTATTTGATTAGAGTTAATAATTGTCCACTCCGCACACAGGGGCTCCTCTCTCTCTGTGATCCTGCCCAAGACTTCTTCCATTTTCCCCCTTTTTGGCTTTTTGTGTGGCTTTATTTTGTTTATTACTTTTTTAGTTTTTTCTTACCCACTCTGAGCATTCAGGTCAGCGGGTGTTGTTTTGTTTTCTATAAACTGTGGACCTATAAAGCACTTTGAGCCTGGAACAGTGATTGCAGGCTCTAAATAAACTGGAACTGTTAGAACTCATTACTGGCGAGTAAATGTATCCAGCACAGCCTTGTAAAATATTTTGACATGAGTCAACTCTGAGTTCTGACTTTCAGATTGCGTGCTGTGGACACAAATTATGTGAACAGTAGGTTTCTCCACCATGAACTGCACTATGTGAAAAAACCAAGAATCCAACTTGTCATTTTCCCCTGTTTGCAAACAACTTCGGTTAGGGAGCTGTTTTAAATATCTACCGCTCAGCCGGCTTGTTGAGGTGTTGGAGTCACACGTAAAACCTTCACAATAAACAAGACCTTGTTTGGCTGAAAGTTTGCACTGCGCAAAAGGAAAAGCTCTGTGTTCTGTGGAAGTTTCATTCTTAATTTTAAGGTTAGAGAAGTGAAAAGAACTCTGGCCAAGGCCGCGGCAGCTAAAACTTCCAGTGTTTATTTACTTTTGAATACTCGTGACAAACATTAGAAAGAAATTTGAATGCATTTGTCAAACGAGAGGAGGAAAGTCCAATCAGAGGTTGCAGCAGCGAGACTGAAAGAGCTTCTATGACGCTGAAATACATGACTTCATATTATTAACATGACATTTATTTTAAACCAATTTCCACAACTTTCTTTTTTTTGTTTGCTATGCCTTCTAGCCAACACAAACATTGAATGAGTTTAGCTGCAGTAGTTAAAACTTATAAATGGCTTAAAATACATTTATATTGACAGCCTTAACATTTGGTTAAGAGAAACTTAAAAATAATAATACCTTTAAGATATTAAACATAAAAAGTAATAGGACTAATAGGTCTAAGGATTCATACATTAACAATAGGTAATGATATAAAAATTATGTTAGAGTTAGAATTAAGTCTTCAGTTTAAGGCTTATAAAAATTTGTCACTCTTAAGTGTCAGCAGTGATTTTACAGTAAGTGAAAGGACTAAATCTATTAAAATTTGAGAAATTTTAGGTTTTGTAAAATTAGCTGAATCATGAATGAATAAATTTATGAATTCATAGAACTGTATGCCTTTCCATTTGCCACCGTTTGTTGCAAAGATGAGAGTTCTCAACAGCACAGTGTTTTGTGTGTTTTTAATATTGTTGCATATTTTTAAAACGAAGAAGAAGAAGAAGAAGTGCTAGTCAAACTATTAAAACTTTTAGCAAAAGAGTGCTGCATGTGGCAGATTCCTAATAATAATCACATAATGACAACAGTTTGCAGAAAAACTCCTCCCACATGCATCTGTTGAGCATTAAAAGAGCTGATTGTAGAATACAGTGGATTAGTGCGTCTAAAATTTTAATTCAGCTTCATAAATTGTAATTTTCTGAAAAAAAAATAAAGCTGACCATATGGTGACTGAAAATGTACACTCCAATAGTTCATAAGTTAAGAAGACTCAGCATGATGGTTAAAGAGGAATGTAATTCTGAACTGAGCTGTAGAATTGCATTGATTGTTAAATCCCTGTAAATAGGGAAAGGGAGTTACTGAGAACAGGAGTTACTGTTTTCTGAGAGTGCATTGTTGTCTGATGAACATGCTCTGCCTCCTAATTTAGTAATTTAGCTCTGGGTGTGAGGGATTTCTGCCTTTTTAATTACATAGGCATCAGTGGTGTGTTAATCTTGTTCCTGGTGAGTAATCTTTCTAAAACGCATTATTGGTGTTGTTAAAGTCTCTATGCGTTGTCACAGCGTGATAATGGTGTAGTTTCATTTAGACATTTAGAGCTACTATTGGGCACTTTTTGATATCTTTTATTTATTATCTTTTATCTACTGAGTGTTGTTTTGTTTCCCCAAAACTCATTCATTTCCATATAAATTTGAATATGATAATCTCTGTAGAAATAGTTTTATATAATAATAATACACTTGGATTAATATACCTAGTTGTGTTTTATTTTGCTGTATTTTATTTTATTTCATTTTGTTGCTAAAAACAGCTCAAGCCACAGTTACACTGTGTGAATTTATATTTGCTAAGCTCTGTGCACATGCTCTGGCGTGGGATCTGTTACATCTTGCCTCATCCACTCGCAAAAATTGCTCGTGCGCAGTATATTTTCTGATGAGAATAATTCAAGTATCCTGTTTACTCCGAAACTGTGCACGTAAGAGATTTGACCTCTTCTGCCACAGAGTGCAATAATTGCAATATAACAAGCCACGAGTGCAATACCAGTAGCCTACATATTAAAATAGATGAGTGAACATACAGTGAAGCTCAGTTCTTCTTGAGAGTGATTTTCCTCTGTTAGTATTTGTTTAGTCAACATGCTCCATAAGGCCTTCAAGGTTATTCTTTGGGCTTGGCGGGGATCCAAATAATTCAGCATTCCTCACCATCTCGCAAACTTTTGATGGATGATGCTACTCCTTAAGAGGGCTGTGGCTGTCTACCTCCTGAGGCAAGGATAACTGATGGGCAGTGGGTGCTCTCACTCAATACTCGCTGCCCTTGATTAGTATGTCTATTGATTCCATATCAGTGATTATGTAAAAGATGTACACCCATAATTCATGCTGATGAACAGGCTGTACATTCAATATCAAAATCACGGCGTGAGCCTCTTTACATGGGTGGCGCCGAGAGGACTGTGCTCGGAATGTAATGAAGGGGTTATTTAGTGTGGAAATGTTTCACAACTCGCCGGCTCGACCATGTCCATGCATTGCATCGAAGAGGAGAGTCAGAAGGTCTCGGTCTTGGGAGAGAAGACTTGCGAAAAGAAAATGTATGTTTAGCGTTCGCCTCAAACCATATCCTGTTCTGCGAGGGAGTTCATATTCAGATGACGTTGCTCTTACAATTACAAGCTCATATTTTGCTAAGCATAGGGGAAACGGGGGGGTTGAAAATTCCTGATGTCACTAGAGTAGGCATTAAGGCCTTGAGGGGAAACATGAATACCTCATTTAAATGCAAATAAATCCTCTAGACTCCTCTCAGCTGTTGTGATAATGTGGAGTGAGTATATTGACTTAGTTAATGAGGTGTAAATAGCTAATGGGTGTACTCTAGCTTTTACTTTTTATCTGTGGTACACTATCAAGATATCACACAGGAGGACCCACAATAGCATAACATTCATACAATTTACTTTTCATTTCTTTTTTTTTGAGAGATGTAATTTGATGCCGCAGCATTAGCTATATATAACCTCATCATATCATAATTGCATATTCTGAAAATGATGCATTTGCCTCCCACAGAGACTCTTTCGGATGTAGGGGGTTTAAGAGAAGCAAGAATTATTTTGTCATCACCATATGCGGAATAAACACACACACACAGTGATGAGCACACACCCACAGATGCACATGCGCCATGCACAGGCACACATCCACTGGAAGACAAAGAGCATCCTTAAGGAGTTGCAAGCTGTAATGAATCTCATAGTTACGGTTGGACAAGCTTGTTGAAGTATGATAAGTTGTGCTGGCATTTGGAATGCTCATATGTCTGGGATGTGATCATCAGGCTAATCTGGATCATTGTTTGTAATGTCAGCCCAGGTTTACAATAATTGATGCTAATGGTTTTAGATGGGGCATCACATTTACTTATCCTGAGGTTATTAATCATTGTTAGCTGCTTCCCTTTTGAACATTACACCGAGGCTTTTGTGTAGGGCTTATAGCGCAGAAAACATTAGCACAATTTTGGAAGCTTTAGAATTTTCAACACAAATTTGAAAGGGCTTGTCTGTGTCGACGGTCCGCCGCTGTTCCTTTTTGTGACAGCTTTAATGGATATGTCATTTGAGATGTCGCTTGCAGGCAAACTATGTGCTTTCATGCTTTCTTTTGAATTCAAAGCGAACATGTGCACAGCTGTGTGTGTATGTGTGTGCATGTGTGTGTGTGTGCTCGGAAAAACATGCCTTTGGTCAAGTGCCTCACGGTGTCCCTGTGCATCTAAAGGCATTGGCTGTACCATATTGTAAATTATGCTTTTCACTGCTCTCCTTAAGCTCTTTTTTTGCAACAATGCTTCTTTTGCTCTCTTTTTGGCTGTCGCGAGTGGGTGGATTGGATGGGGAGGTGGGATGGGAAGGGGTGAATTTTGCCAGTATTGCTGCATGCTTTCAACACAAGGCGAGGCCATGTCTGCAGATCTGGACAGGGACACTCAATGGCTTTCGTGAAGTAGGTATCGCCACTTCACTTATCACTGCGGCTTTGATCTCAGCCTAAAATAATGCCAAAAGGACTTTTTGGAATAAATTCAGTACCTTAGATGTCTCTTGCTGTTGTCCACTTTGTTCTATAGGCTCATATTTTTTGGGAGGCTTGGCTGCTTTTATCTAACCTTCTATCGCGCCTTCAGATGAAAGTAAGTGCTTGGGCCACTCAAAAGCTTTTGTTGCCATTTTGTGGTTGCCAGATTGTACCAACAAGTCTAAGAAGTATACCCAAAGCACTTTTTGCATCAATTCAAGTCGTGTTTGATTAAGGAAAAACTATTCAGGCTGGCTGCTCGCACACCAAAACCATCTCAGCCCAGGTGAATGCCGAGTCTCCGAACTGCCAGCTGATACTGTGACTGTAATTCCAAGATTATAAATTTGGCTGGGAACAGAAAAAAAAAAAATGCAGGCACAGAGCCAAATAGATTAGACCATTTGTGCAGCCAAAATAATTCAATTTATTAACAATAAAGCATAACGTCAAAACCAAAAGTGAAAGCAAAACAAAACACAGACACAAGGCTCAGCAGAACAGAGCAAATGTTTGAGCAACAGGCTCACATCAATGCCGTCTGATGAGCACCAGCAAGAGATAAAACCCACTGACAACAGGTAAGTCAATTAGGCGGGTAATAACATTAATCTCCTTTGAGTGACAATACAGAGATAACAGACTTCCACCTTTTTCCCTCAAAAACAACCAAAATACAGTTAATGAAACAAGCTGAAAGAAGGTCAGACTGGATTTTATGCAGTTTATAAATCGACACCAAAAACCACCTTCAACTCAGATTTTCATGCATCTGAGCTCAACATCTGAACGCCGTCCCCTTGAAGCATTTTTATATCATGGTCACCACCTCTGCAATGTTGGGGGACTCTTTCACAGCTCTGGAAAATATAATTCAGAGGGACAGTGATTTGCAGACCAAAAATGACACTAGACAGCGAATTTATCATCCCATGTATGGACTGCACACAGATGCTCAATTATTCCAGTGCGCAGACATCGTGTTGTTTTTTCCAGTAGGGAGCAGGGACAAACAAGTACATAAATCAAATGAGTGGATTTGCATGTTATGTGCAGTTTAATCCCATACTTCTGTCCCCACTTTGGGGACGTGACAATGATTCACACTCGAGATGGACACAAGCACACCGCCTACAAGTGAAAATACCTTAAGGAGCTGAAGTAGTGAAAACATATGACAGCATGAACTCTTCTCTCTTTCAAATTTTAGCTTTTCAGAAGCAAATAATGGAAGTCCAGAGAAAATGCAACCAAGATGGGTATTACTTTGAACGATTTACCAGTAATAATCCTTTTTAATGTCCTGGTACAAGTCATTCAACATGAAAGTGAAAGTAGCAGAAAGGGGCTTTCAGGATTCACCATATGCCAAAAAAAAAAAAAAAAAAGCACTCTTCATCATATTTCTTTCTAACAACATAATCATGTATTATGCTACAGTGTATTTGTGAAGATCCCATTGGCACCCATTGATATTGGAATAGATAAGATTTTGGTAACACTCTCATCTAGTTTTTCACCAAAGTAGAATTACATACACAGACATTTCCCTAGCTTTAACAAGAGTTTTTACATTGCTGAGGTAGATGCATCCAATTGACCCTACAGTGCCAAATCTCATATTAATCTGTAGGAAAACATTAGGAATTGCTTTCTTAATAGGGCTTAAGAGTCTCAAATAGCTATTAGCTAAACTGTGCTCGTGGGTTAAGAGGAGATTTATGTTTAAAGAAATAATTAAAGGCTGCTTCTTAATAGACTTGTCCCACAGCCAATATGACATATATTAACTGACCTTATAGTCCTCTTCATAAATCAGTGAGCCCAATAATTTTACATTTAGATCTCTTGGTGCTGAACTAATCAGCAATCTCATTTGAAAGTGGATTGGTTGCAGTTTTGTACTTAGCAGGTCTGGAAAGAGAGCACTTGCACCCGCATCACTGCTTGCAGTAACTTGACAATATGCAGCGTATTATAGAGCAAGGTTAATTAAGGTTAATTACTCCAATTTGAACAATATGTACCGATAATTCCTACATCCTATGCCACCCATCTTCATATGTTATATTGCTGCATTGAACTCCTTTATATGCAGTATATTCATGAAAACACTTTGAATTCAGAAGATGCATCCCCAAACATACATTTTCATCAGGTGCAGACTTGAGGTGCAGATGCCTGAAAATGTGAGAGTCCTCGCATTCATTTGCCTCTAGTCTTATCCTGTTCCAAGACAACTGCAGTGCATTTTGTTAGGAGTAGGAACACATTTGTACCAAACACAGGAAATAACCCCAAACCGTGCAGTTTTATGAGCATGTTGTTGCATATGGTTTTGTATTTTATCGGGAGATGGCAATTAACATCTCAGAATCAACAATTATGCATGCATAGAAAACCTAGCATAACAAAGACTGAAGCTCACACACACTGGCATTTCTTCACATGTTCTTAACTGGTACAAACACCATAGATGTTAATTATCACTAAGAGCACACACAAGTCCTTCATGCTTAGCTAAAGATACAGGCACTGGAATGTGAAATGTTTTGGTGGGATGTCAGATACGTGTAGGCCCATGCATCTTTTGTTTTAAAGCCAGTCATTGGTGAAAGTGAATAGGGTTTCTGGTTCCCATTTGCCAATAATCTTGTCCTTTAAACATCTTAAACCATGACATTAGAAAGACATCAGGGTGATCTTTCGAATGTCCCAAGATGATAATGTCAGTGTCAAATATTGTAAGCTAATGCTAGAGGTTTTCAAATTGTTCTCATTGCTGCCGAAGACTTGTTCCACACCACGTCAACAAATAAAGACATCCATTCAAATCCAAAGATAAGCAAAGCATCGTGCTCAGACTAATTTGAAGCAGTAACTGTGTAACCCAGTGCATTCTTCTGTCTTCTTCTAAGGCAATGGAACTGGAAGCTCTGAATCACTTCAGCGCTATATGGTTATCGTTATACCATTTCAGTCAATTTCATTACAGTTTAACTTGACAGTACTCTTGAATTTAAGCTTGTTTTTTAAGCATACTACAGCTGTTAAGCTAGATATCATAGCTCTACTTTATTCATGTTTCCCTGCATTACAGCTTTATATCAAATCTAATCAGTGAACAGCAGCTCTCAGTTTTGAGTAGCTTGAAATGGGAACATATTTATCCACCTCCCCATCCAAGGTGTTTGTGCACACTCAGCCATGAAGCCTCTATGAGATCTTCAAATTACCTTTGCAAAGATCCACCAGGCAATATTAGAGCAGCGAATGCTTGGAAGTGGTTGTGACCTGTTATTGTTTCCATCAGTTGTCAAATGAAAATTAGTTTCAGTTAAAAGGTAATTTTGGTCTCTAAACCATAGTAGGAATAGCTTTGTAATGTTTTGTGGTGGTGGGCGTGATGAATGAAAGGTAACCTGATAACCACTGGAGCTATTAAAATCCCTCATGTGTGACCCAGCACAGCAAAATGCTCTCTGCATACCAGAGGGGCTGCAGATTGCTGTTTTGCTCTTATTAGTGTGTATGTCACTATTGATTTCACCGTTTCTTTCTTTTTTTTTTTTTTAATCATCACGCATTTAGCTCAAGCCGTACTCCCATTCATTATTTTGCAACATGCAATTACTAGTGTAACTTTGGGGTACAGCATAGCTTGATTCTTGGCAGAAAGCAACATGCAAAACATTGGCAGGTTAATTTTTCTCCTGTCTCATGCAAGCATGCGCATACATGACTTTTCTTTTTTGAAATGTCAGGGTCTACCCCTCAATTCAGCATATATGCAATCCACCTGGCAGCACTTCTTTCAAAAAAAAAAAAAATTGAAAACTGGTTCACCAGTTATTGCTGTTTTCTTCCACCACAAGTCAGTGCAGGAGGCAGCAAGCAATAATAACCAGTTAGCTGTAGAGATAGTTGGGGTCCCTAAATTGTACTTTACTTTTTTCCAATATTTGTGTCTCCTTCACAATGAGTCTTGGATATCCACAGTAAACACACAAGCAAAGCGGGTTTTGATTTAGCCTGAGGCAAAGCTGAAGGCTGTTTGCCTCCCTGAAATTCTGGCTGTATACTTATTGCATAAGGCTTTGCCATTCTTAAGAGAGAGAGACAGAAAGAGAGAGATTTTTCTTCAGTATTCAAGAAGCTCCTCACAATAGCAAAGCTGATGTATGAATAGTAGAGATGGTCCGTGTTTGTCTATAATTTGTTTGTACTTGTTTATGACAGCGCACAAACAAGTGCTTTCAGCTGATAAAGGGTTGGATTTATCAGTCGCTCACACGTAGGGATCATTTACTCGATGCTCTTTCTTTTATTTTTCAGATCTGGAAAACTTCAAGACACACAGAAGAAGCTCGGTATCAGTCCGCGAGGGTCAAGGGGTGGTTTTGCTGTGTGGCCCTCCACCGCATTCTGGAGGTAAGACAAACAAACGCTCCTTTGACTGACTCTAGGTGCCATGACAACACTGAAACTTAAGAAGCGGCTGTCCCAGATATGTACAAGATACCTGAGCAAAGCAGTCATGTCTCCAGACGGGCATTTGTTGTCTGAAGCTCCTCTTTATCTCTTGGTTTGAATGGCACCTGTCAATTGGCAACCAACACCTTACACCAGCCACTATGGAGGACTGAGAAATTTCAAAGTGATTCATTGCTGAATCAACTGCATTGCCTAAGTGTGATTATGCTTGGTTAACTACAGGAGGTGTGACGCCCTCGCTGTCAGGAGACTATAAGTGATTCTCCCTGGATTAAAGCCATATCATCCTTCTTCATCTCGCCAACGGCTGGATGACACTATAGCCCTATTTGCACGGGACCAGTATTATGTGGAGACCTCATGTAATCATGAATTACCCCCCAACCACTGTGTTTTGTGAAACGCATTCGCGGGGGTTAATGAAATTTGCTGAAAGCGCCGGCTCCCTGGATACAGTTGTATAAGGTCAAGGTTTTACAGTTTGACACTTTTTGATTTAAAAGCCAGATTTGAAGCTCGCACCGAAAATGCATTGAAAACCTTCCTCTATAGACTCCACTACTTCCTCCATTTCCTATGACAAAATCGGGAGTCTAGACGAGAAAAGAAGAAATTGTGTGACAAAACAAATTACAGCTGAAATTACAGAGAGATTGCATTTGTATTGAATTGGTATTATTAGGAGAAGGGGGCTTCTGTCTTCACCAAAGTACAGTACATTTGGACGGAAGGTTTTACCTTACAAATTACAGACATTGCACAGGATTAAAGTCAGTGGTGAACTCAGCAATTACTATGAATCACTGGACATCCCCAGACTGAAGGTAATATTAGGTCTGTGTAAATAGAGCTTATGTTTACTCAGAAACCCCCACCCAGCCAGCCAGCACCACAACCATCGCCATCACAAACCCACAGTCATGATTTGCCAGTGAGGAATCTGAATGTTTCACCTAATAAATTGATACACCACTCAGCCGTCCAAAATATTGCATAAGCATTATGCATTGGATGTGCCATGTTCCTGGTATAAAGCTAGTATTCAGCTGCTGTGAGCATGTTAAAAAATTAATTTTCCAGCATGTGATACCTCTAATAGATTGAGACGTTTTGCTCATATTTGCTCAAATTTTCTGTCTAATTGCAACAGATGTTTCCTTTAGTAGCTTCCTCTCTTCTCTTACTGGAACTGTTAAATGCAACAGCTGCTTTGATTATATTCCCCCAGTTGACAGCCACCTAACAGATATCACTGATTCATGCGTTGGTCTGTTCTGGTGAAAACGCTGCATGGTCAGAACGGGCTGTAATTGTTTGTAGCTTGAATCCTTTTGGGGGTTTACTTGGTTAAAGCCTGGCAAGCTCAATTGCAATCTGGAATTGTAGATTTATTTGCAAATACTTAGGCTGAAACACCTGTATTTGATTGTTCTCAACAGGGCAGAACAATGAGCAGTTGCTTCGGTGGCTCTTTTCATATCGGCCAATTTATGCTGTAGTAATCCAATTTGGGTTTGGTTTTAAGACCGACGGCGAGATAATTCTAACATGTCAGGCACATGAAAGGCCCCCTCAAGACTCTTGTCTCATCTCAGCCAATAAACCCTGTCAATTAGAAGTCCGTTTTAGTGAGTTACATGTCTCAGCTGTAATGCAAGGTACCGTCACCATGTCATTCTGCTGGATAAACTAACCAGTCGGAGTGGTTGTTGTGACAGTCCCTCTTACACAAAGCAGGAGTGCTGAAAAACAGAATGTCTTAGAATATGTGTTCAATCCAAATTGGGTTTTCTTTGCCCACAAGCCTGAAATGGCTGAATGTTTGTTTTGAAATGTGGTTAAGATGCATGTTTGGCACCGGGTTTTCGCCAAAACCTGTCAGTGAGACTCATGCATCAACAAATGGCACAAATGGCACCAGATTGTGCCCAGATCACTACGTCTTAAGCTATGGAGCCTCTCTACATCACCTGCGTCATATCACCTAAAACAGGAATGCATTCAGTACCACTTAAATCCATGCATTCAACCACCAAAAAGCTAAAATGGAAGCAAATGAAGATTTAACAGGCTCCCTCACACATCGTTGCCAGACTGTTGGCACTTAACACACACATACACACACACACACACACACACACAGAACCACACATCCAGCCAGGCTGCTGGTCAGAGTATCAGGCTACTCAAACTGGCAACAATGAGAAGCAATCAATCAGCAAGCAACGTGCTAAGTGCATTGCCAGTCCTGGTTTTCTTTGTTGGCTTGATATGCTGCTCTTGCTATGTCTCATACGTCACTTGCCCCTACTAGAAGCAGGAAACACCGCTACTAATCTGGCAACATAGATTCAGTCCGTCTGCCGCTTGCTTTGGGAAACCAATAGAATTGTCTTGAAGATTTACGACAGGCTATCCATTGACTAGAATGCTCTGTCATTAGTAATTAAATTGCAGTTTCAATTTATATTTTGGATTAATGGAATTTAAATTGACCGCAGGCCTGCTTGATAGACCGTCGAGTGATCGTGTCATGGTTTTGATATGCCTGTGTTTTCCAAAGGAAAGGAAAGCAATGAGATAGGTTGAATGAGGGAAATTAAATGAATGACATGACAAATGCACAGCTGTATGTAGTTGGTCATGCTGTATCTAAAGCTCATATTGTTATCTACAGCGTGTTGGAGGCCTTGACTAGACAGACATTGATGGCCTTATAGTACATAACTCCCTGAACTGAATTAAAAGCTGGTGTTTGTTCAGTGTACTGGTGCGAGTTGGTAAAGATGCACCAATCAATTGGCCACCGGTCATAATCAGCTGATAGATGTTTTGAATATGTCATTCGTAATTGGCCAAGCACCATTTCAACTGCCTGGATGACATTGTAAGCCTACAGTACATTCATTATTTATGCTCATGTGCCATTTGACAGTAATTGTTTTTTTAATAGAGAATCGGCCCGTCCACTTTTTAAGTGGCCTTGGTGTTCTTAATTTCAGAAATGGCAGGAGTGCAGCGCTCATAGAGTCCTGGTCATTTAATTCCCTACTTTGTGAACACAGCATTTTGAGAGTGTTTGACTGTCCATATGATTTGGAGCGCTTTATTGTATCGGACAGAAGGTATAGCCTATGCTGCCTCAATGTAATCACGCATTAGCGGGGGTAGCAGTTGAGTAAGCAGCTCACTCATCAAGTTGAATTATGTTATTGTTTTACTGTTAATGTGCTTGATCTGTCAAAAAAGCACAATGGTGCACATTTTTAGAGAACTTTATAGAGGCAAGATGATTAATTAGGACAAGACCGACTACAAGACCGTGATATGAGAGAGCGGTCCCAACAGGGAAAAATCAAAATCTTCAAGCATGAAAGGGAGAGAGAAATGGTGATGATTATAGAGTGGTGATAATGCAAAATACAAGTTTGTATTCATGAAATGTAGCCATTGTTCTTGAGTCTGAAGAATATTTGGCCGGCAGAGAAGATCTGTCTGGCTCTGGCAGGTCAAAACTGATCAAAATAAAATTTAAAGCTGTTTTTTGATGAATAAGTTTGTTTAGTGAACATCATCCCCCTGGCAGTCATGACAGCCTCTACATGTTCCCATCAACTGGCCAATTTCCCTGGTTTTCAATAAAGAGCACATGGCACAGTTTCATGTTGCATTGGGTTGCTTTGAAGTGGTATAATAAAGCAAAAAAACAAAACAAAATCATGCCCTGAACTTTCAATACCTGGCAATGTCTGGATTTAGAAGAGACAGAGACAGGTCTTAGTTTCAAAAACAAAAGATGTATGCAGCAGCTGGGTGGGGTGAAAATCTTTGGTATGCTCTGTCATCAGCCGTTACATTAGCATGTCACCTCTTTGGCATGGAGGAGATGCCTCCCGGTGTGCCATCATGATTGTGACCGCCAGTGACAACACCATAATAATGACTGTCATGCCACCTAAGCCACCTACTGTAAGTCATGTGGACCTTATTGCATTTTAATCAAATTCTGCACATGGGTGGTGCATACAAGGAAAATCTCTGCACATCCCTATTCATTACCATATGCTAGCGGGCCTAACTATGCCGGAGGACCCTCGGTGTATCCCCCAGGCTCTGCTGGGCTTCCACCTGCCAGAGGGGGATGTCAGCGGACGCATTATGTATAGCCAACAGCTGTCCAGAATTACTCTCTGCTGCCTGGTGCATCCAGTATCGGCCTTGCCCGTGCAGCAAGAGTTGTTCGTACAGAACAAAGCACATGGGATAGGGGTGGAAAAAGCGAAGGAGGACTAGAAAGCACAAGAGAATATGGAAGTAAGACAGTATGTTCATAGCTGGTGGGGAAGGCGCACATCTGTGGCATACAGTACCCAGTGCACACTAAATAGCTAGTCTGTGAGTGCGTAAGCAGTGGGTGTATACATGTGCATGCATCTGCTGTGTATGGAAATGCATCTCCTTATGTACGTAGATGTGTGTGTTTCTGCACATGTGGGTGTGTTAGACATTATGCATGTGTATGTTTGTGTGTCTTTTCCTATGTGTGTCCCTGTGCTGTACTGTGTGTGTGTGTGCATGAGGAAAAACACACAAGCAGAGCATGTTTTAAAAGCCCAGTGAGTAATTACAGCACGGAGCCCTCTGTTGGAACACCAGCTCTGTTTATGTTTTTATTCAGTGGATTAAGGATTTTTTTTTTCCACTCTCAAAATGGTTAACTGAGCCACTGAGACAATGTCTGATAATATGCAACATGTATTCTGAGGCTGCACATTCGTTCACCTGATTCATGTAATGATTCGTTCAAAATTCTGCATCTTTAACCACTTGAACTCTGATTTTCACTTAAATTTCCCCTTAAGTAGCTTCAAAGCTAGATTTTCCCCCCATAATGTACTGATTGCAATGCTTCACTGAGGCTACATCACACTTACATTGTGTGAAATATTCAAACCCAAGATGCCATTGTTTTATGGCTGCACCATTACATCAAATAGTAAATATCTAGATGTCTTGTGCATTATTTTATACACATTTCCCTGTAATTCAAGACATATTTGGTATCCTTGGAAACCTTGGGATCTTCACTAGAATTTAAAATAAAGTTCTATGGGTTTGAATGAAGCACAGCTGTACAGCATGCATTTATAATGACGAGCTCACCCATGGGCAAGCTTGAAGAGGTTTTATAGACTGACATGGTACATAAGAGAGACATGGAAAACCCCCAAATGGGTGCATGGGTGGTGGGTGGTTGGTTTGGGAGCTCTTACCTCAGTATACCATATGAGGAGCCAGATATTCACTCCAGTAGTATTTGTGGGTGAAAACGATGACTCAATATTTAGTACTTTCTCTTTTGCATGAGGGATTATTCTACTCTTAATCTGATTAGCAGATGACACATTTCACCATCTCCATGAATAATCTCCTTTTGAAATCCTCTATTCAGTCGTATTTCCCCCTCTTCATCTGTCTGGGGACTTCATCTTTCTAAAATAATATCACATGTCAGTGTCACACCTCCATGCAGTGCTCACAGAGTCTTTTCTCCAAACCCTTCCAGTTTTGACATAATATAGCACTATTACCTTAGTGAAGGGAAACTTCAGTGACTAGCAGCTAGCAACTTGACAGCAGCATGAAATGGGATGTATTTTCGGCGAATGACACTTTAAGTTGATTGGACTTCAGTTTCTAATCACGTACGAAAAGATCATGTAGGAATGAGCGTGTAGAGCACATACACGTATCTTTTTTCCCCCCAGAAGACATGGGTGAGTGACATACTTCCTAAGCCTCCTCTAAGCTCCTTAAAGTGCACAGTACATATAGCTGTTGTTATTGTTGTGTCTGAAGTGTGTGTGTATGTGTGTGTGTGTGTGTGCCTGTGTGTGTGAGAGAGAGAGAGAGAGAAAGAGAGTAAAAGAGAATGAAAGAGGACA
>OMLF01013046.1:15035-40886 GCA_900302615.1 Holocentrus rufus | reverse complement strand
TCTCCTGGCAGCTATAGTCCTAGGGGGAACAGGATGGGGATTTAAGTAAGAGTTCTGGCATGCCTTTGTGTACCTGTCTGCTTCTACCTAAAGGCCCCCCCCACTCACTCACACCCCTCCGAAACAAATGCCCGTTTGCAACTCATCGCCCGACCCGGGGAGGGGGAGTGGGGAGTCGAGTCTGAGAAGTGCTAATGCTTGGACTGCTCTCGCATTACTCCGTAGTAAAACATCACAATGGTTGCTTTTGTTTTCTTTGATCCAATCTGACATGGCAAGATCAACCCAAAGCTCCATCCTGCACCTCTCTCTCCCTTCCCCCTCCTGCCCTGCATTAACCTAGCATTTCTTCTATGACAATAGGGCCTGATCGCGAAGTTATTCTGCCAGGAACCACTACTGCACTTTCATCAGCGGCCCATATGGAGTCCACTAAATTTATCAGCCCCAGCTGCTGCACATAATGCAACCGACCCAACCTAGTTCACTGGTGCCACATCTGGAAGTTTCCCTATATGCAGTTTTCCCCAAACCTATCTCCAGTCCCTCCAGTCCCCTTGTAATAGTGAACTATTGCAGTGGTTGCCGTGGATTAACTTAAACACCCTTTTTTTGGACGTCTGTTACCTGTAGTGCTCTCTTAGCATGCATTAGCCTGTTTTTATCTCCGATAGCTAGCGCCCTAACCTACATGCCCCACTGAAGAGTTTCCTCTGCGCTGCTCCACCCGTGCATGCTTGCTTCTGTTGCTTCTCCTTATGCTCTGACCTAAAAGGACTGCTACCACTCCTCTTATTTTCACAAACTGGTCCTGGCTACTGAAAGTCTGGTTACTTGAAAAGCAAATTGCAAATGTTTCAGACAAATCTGCACTCCTGTTAGCTGTGGCATGTAGTCAACAATCCTTTTAGGGCCAGAGGTAAGTGTCTGTGCATGTATGCATGAGCTGTAAGCAGGTAGTCATCTCCTGGTACTCAGACCTCTGGCTTGGAGGATGGGTGATTTAGTCCTGGCGGGGTACTCTGTCAGACTCAAACCTTATGGGACTGAGAGGGTTGGTTGCCACGACTACTGTAGTCCTGCTGCATGTGGTATCATCACTATAACCTGGCAAGAAGGATGTTGGACAGGACCAATAGATGAATGATGGACCAACTGACTCATTGCTTGATTCATATTTTTGTTCCAAATCTTACACTGCCATGGTTAAATCTATGAGGTAGCTAACAATAAAAGAAATTAGTTCAAATTTTTTATTTGAACTAATTTAGCTTCAGTGGCTACATTTTATATTTGTGTATAAAGCCCATTGTTTTATGTTTTTAACAATTGCAGCTGCAGAATTACGTTATCCTATATGCACATAGTTCTTTTGTAAATGCTTGTTCATTAGATCTTGAAATTTCATATCAATTCCAATGCAAGCTGACTGTTGATGGGCTTTTCTAACATGCTTCCAAGTCAATTGCTTTGATGATTACCAACACGTCTTTACTATTTTTTTATTCACATGTTCTGATCTTGTGTTTTTTCTCTCTCACTGTGTTCTCCCTGGATGCAGGAACATCCGAAGAGGAAGGTATAACCTTGCAGTGCCATGAGCCCTGTGGTGTTGGAGCGGCATCCCAGTGCTCCCCGTCCAATCCCATCCCATCCCATCCCATCCCATCCTCTGCCAGCTTCTCTCAGCATGGCTACTCACTCTATTATCCACCATCTGGAGCTCATCCCATGGCTCATCTCCACAGAGCTCCATCTAGCAGCCTTTCTACTGTAGCTTTCTACATTATTTCCATCTCACTGCTCCTCTTGCCTGAATGCCCCACGCTACTAAACGCTACTAAAACCCCAGCAAAATACCCCCTCATCCATATTGCACTTTAACCCTGATCCCATCTAATTACACCCCTACACTGGTGTGGTTTTGCCTCCATTTCCATCTTCTTCCTCAATCCCCTGGGCACTTATCTGTATTTTCATATTATCCTTTTACAACTGTGTTTCTTCCGCTAACAATCTCTCCTACACTGTCTCTTACTTCCCTTTCAGATCTGGTGGAGGATAAGATGTCTGTCTTTCTATCTTCGTGTCTTGTCTACTCCTGTCTTCCTCCTCGCACTGTGTCGTTTCCACATCGGAGAAGAGGGGGAAAAAAAAGTCTTCCACTCCTGTCCCAGATCTCTCCAAACCTCTTCCGATATTGTCTCCTCCACTCTCCTGTCCGCTCCTCGTCTGTCCTCCTGCCTGGCTCCACCCTCCTCTGGGCCCGTGGAGCTCCTCTCACCATACCAGCCAAATCATATTCCTGTGGTTGCTGCGAGCAGGCCACTGAGGATTGTGTCCAGGCCACGCCTAGAGTGAGCAGGTGGCTCTCCCAGTGGGAGACACCTGGGTCTTCGTCCAGTTCGGCGGCTCTAAGAATGTGCTTTGGTGTCTGTGTACCTCCTTTCCTCGCGTCTCGGACAGTCTGATGAAGAACATATCAACGGTGGACCAATTCAATATGACACGTCTTTCCAATGCCTGCCTGCCTGCCTGTATACAAACTGTCTGGCCGCCGTTTGAGTCCACAGAGAAAAGGTGGACTAGCACAGACTGGCCATCTAATAAACTACTGAAATGCTGAAATACTGTAATAGGAACTGAATAATTTCCTTTTATCTCAGAGGGGAAGGACCTGAGGCAGAGCCCTCCAAGGCCAGGCCTTGACTAGGTGCATCACAAATTTGACAATGATTTGCCCGTACGTTTTTAATAAACAGCATCATGGAAACATGGATAGATGGAAGAGAATTCCTGCATTGGACTGTAGGTGGCAAGTTTCCAACAAGGGACTGAGGAAGGACTAATGATCATATAAGAATATGATTCGAAAAACCGGTAGACCATGAGCTAGAGCCCAGACTGATAACTGAGTTTATGTTTCTTGTCTATTGTTATTTTAACTTGAGGCATCTTATCTGCCCCCCTACACAAGTTTTCAGGTACAAAAGGGAAGGTAGGTGTTAATGGTTTTGGGATCATTTTAAATCAACTGAACTTTGAAGCAGCAGAGACCGTAACTTAGTGTTTTCAACCACAGATCTACCGACATACATTCCACCTCTAGTGTTAACAAAAATCTGTCTGTGTGTGCTCACTGCCTTCTTGAGGCCCAAAGTTTGTATGCTAAGGAGGTTTAATGTGTTTCCTCACGAGTGAATGTATGGGTGTACTAGATTTTTAAAGAAAGGAGAGAGAATGTATGAGTGTTTACACTAGTATTAGGGGCAGTTGTGTCCTCATACACCTTGACACTCCTGCTATCACATGTAGATAGACAGGTTTTTACCTCTAGAATATCATCTCTTTCTATGACCTGTTGTGCTCTGCAGCCATGGCACCACAAAGGCAGCACATCAATAAAGAATTAAATGGTTTATAATGTCATGTATCAACATAAAACGAGCACTAGCCAACTGTATGCACACCTATTTGTAAATATGTGCAATATATACTGAATGTTAAATACACTGTATGAAAATTAATTTAAAAGCTATGTTAAATAATGAGTTTTATCCGTTGCAGCAAAGATATAGCTATCCGTCTCTTGACATGACTTGCATCTGCAAATCTCTCCTGTAGTCTATACTATCCATTCATCTATCAATGTGGCACAAACGGCTAAGCTGGCCAACTAGCCATTGCTCTATCATTCCAACTGTTACTGAAATGTCATGAAATTTTTGTACATTTGTTGATAGCCCCTCAGCCCTGGGTTGGCGCCTCAGCCCAGGGACTTTGTAATGATCCCCCAGTTCCCCACTGTAAATGAGATTAAAGAGATCTAGTTTGGGGTTGAGGAGGCAGCTTGTCTGATATGCGTGGATGCGGTCAGTTTGATTCTGTTGAGCTTTGCACTATGGCTGATGCACTATTGTTATTATTACAATATGTACAGAGTTGGTATCAAATACAATCTGTTTGATGGTCATTTTGAAGTATAGGAAAGCAAAGAAAAAGAGATGCATCTTACCCCGTATTTTTAGACACTATCTTTTTGAATTGAGATGAGAAGAGAGAAATGAGTTAAGCCCTGTAGATGAATTGAAATGAAGGGAAAATAAAATACAAAAAAATGAAACCACACCTCCTACTCATGTCTCAGCGCCTTACTGTGTTGGTGATTCACTGCTTTAATAGATGGCTAGATGTGAAAGTGTTGTGCCTTTGTTTTCTGCATCTAAAACCAGTGTCTTTAAATATTGTATTTGCCTTACCATAAAATGCAGTGGGTGAAATTACAGTGGCACAAACAGTAGTTAAGGATACAATCACATCACTATCTACTTGTGTGATTCCTTGGATGATATAGCTGCAGAGATACTACGATCGTTTTGTTTATTGGGCACTTCTTGCCTAAAACTTTAAATCTCATGGCATATTAAGTGAGGGAGACACGAATGTATATTAAAAGAATATGTTACTTTAATTATAAACAAATTATTTGCAGTTGACAGACACATTATTTGGATGTTTTTCTGTCCAGTTCAGTAACATCATTCAGTATAAGACAAGGCACATGTCACATTCCTGAAACCAAGGCACAGAGGCATTCAGATTTCATTAAATAAAATAAAAAAAAGTAACAGTCACTCAAAAGGTCATACCTTAGTCAAAAATGGAGCAGAGGCATAAAGCCAGCAGTGGATTATAAAAATAACATTTTTTAAAAGGCTGATGACAGCAGAGACGGAATATGTTGATCTGTGGGCTTGATCAGCATAAGTCAATAAATGAAATCCTGTTTTTCTTCTGGGCTACCAGCACGCGACTGCGCGTGTGAGTGTTTAATTTCCTCTGAGGAATGCTTTTGTGAATGCATAGGGTCCGTCTCTATAGGCTGGCCTACATTCTTTGGTGTGTTTTCATGAGAGCTGGATGAAGAAGTGTTCAGGGAGGAGGACAGATGTCAGTCGGTGGCCTCTCCGGTGTCCCACTTGGTTTTGGGCTCCTGCCACCAATCAGCCATGAAGGACTCCTCGTAGTCTCCAACGCCCTCAAACTCTGCATCAGGAGGCTCTGCGTGAGAGGCGCCCACTTCTTCTGGACTCACCACATCCTAACAGTGGACACAAAACACTCACGGTTGTCAGCGGTGCACAGTCACATTTGGTACTTAGTAAACACCTAAGCATGCATTTCTTTCTTACTTTTACTGCATCTGGCACTTGTGTCACTTTTTCCTTTTTGTGTCTGTAAATCTCTCACTTGTGCACCCTGTAATTCACCCAAACTGTCTGACAGTCTTCCTCCCCCTCTCAGGTCTAGCAGTGTGTTGAACTGGGAGGGGCTGACCTGAGTTAAACGCATGTGGCGCAGCCTCAGTGGCCAACACCTCCCAGACACATACCACACTCTACTGGCGGAAAACACAACCCCCCTCCGCATCCCACCATTTCTCTCCCTTTCATCCCCTGAGCCTTTTCTTGTGCTCTCCTTCAACAGTGTCAACTCAATGTGGAAACCAGTCTGCACTCAGGTTGTCGTCCTCCAAAGTAAGTGCACGAAGCAAAAGTTTTATGTTTAGTACCACAAACTAAAAGAAGGGAACAAACATGTCTGAATTTGATGTGTACGTAAAACCAAGATGACTCGACTTATTATGTTGAGCCAAGTTAATCTGTCCAGAATTTGTTGTCGCCCAAAAAAATAAACACCAGTGATGGAAACAGTGCGAGAAATTGAGAAAGTAGAGGCATTCTTATGTTGCTGATATTTTGCTTAAAGGAATACTCCATTTTGGGCAGAGTACCCTTTTCCGACTTGCCCAGAGTGAGACAAGTGTTCGATACAATTGCATCCACTGGTTCGGTTTCTATGGTTAGCATTTCATGTTAGCTTAGCATAACGACTTGAAGTCCTGTTATGTACAACGGTTTTAGTTCCAACCATCTAACTTCTCCTAAAGCCACTTTTGTTGTTCAAAAAAATACGAGACCTGTATTTCATTACCACGGCACATTGTGTAAATAAGACAGCTTCAGTGTTGCTGTAAGTTTTCCCACTTTGACGGAGCTAGGCTACTGACCCCTGTAGACTTCAAGTGTTTATGCTAAGCTAATACGAAATGCTAACCATCAGAACCACAGCCAGTGGATATATAGAGATGAAAATGGTATCAAACACCTTGTCTCAGTCTGGGTATTGTTGGAGTACTCCTTTACGTAGAAATTCTACTGTAAAATCTACTACAGTGAAAGTCAGAGGTAGCTCATTTTGAAGTATGCTCAGATTAAATTACTAGAAACAGCAACTTTGTTAGATGTAGTCTTGCATGCAATTCTAAAAGGAAGAGAGTACAAAATTCAAACTAGCCTCTTGTGATTGTAATTTTGGAAATTACAAATAAGTGCAACAACAAAGGGAAGACAAATTCTTCTTTTCATCTCTGCTGACGGACCGTTTACTGAGAAACACGCCACACTTTGTGAATTAATGATGGTCCAGTTTCTGATGTTTAATAGAGAGCCTTAAAAATTTGTACTCTGTAATGAATGTAATTTCAAATGTAGCTAAGTGCAAAACTTGGGCAAAGTACACTTGAGTAAAATACCGGCTTTAAAAAATATTAAAGTACAAGTACACAAAAAGCTGCAGTAACGAGTAAATATAGTTATTTACACCCCTGAGTAAGACAAACGTGACAATTTATTGAACATACAGAGGAATTTCTCTTGGCTAGGTGGTCAGAGGTCAAGATCAGCTACATAACAGCATCACTGTTCTGTGACTTGCTCAAGGACACTACAGCAGGGTGGGTGCTTGCCAACACAAACTCTTGAACCCGGGTCTACTGACTGAAGCTTACTATGTCTCCCAAGAACAACGTCTGCCCTACTTCGCTGCCATCTGTGCCTTATGCAATCAAAAGAAACTCACCTCATCATCTGTCTGTAGGTAGTTCAGTGCAAATTCCAGCATCTCTTTCTGTTTGGTCGTTTGGTTAAAGTACCTCAGAGCCTCCTGAAAAACAAAACAGCTCTTTGTGTTGATCTCAGCAGCAAGCAGGAACAGCGTTGCATCAAGCTGTTTTATGATACTCCGCTAAGCAAAAAAAAAATTGCCCTGTTTTCTTTTTGTTTATTGCTCTTTTTCCCTTCATTTTGGAAACTTTGAAGTATTTACAGAAACACAAACTTCATTTGAAACAGGCAAGAGCTTCATGGTTTTGCCCAATAAAATGCAACGCTGGCATACTGCAGCTACTGCCAGCACCACACTGACAAATTGTAAGCAAAGGATGGGGGAAAAAACAAGCGCATCTTTTTACAAGTACATGAACTTGTAATTACCACCCTGAGATTGTGTAAATGTTCACGCTAAAACCACTTCATGTGTCAGTTTTGTTGCTGTTGTTTAAAATAGCAAGTGTGAGATGTGCTACCGCTTTCCACTTGTTGCCAGCAATCTGAACGACATCAGCTCACGTTAGAGGAAAATAGAAAAATACACTGGAATCATATTCGGTTTGACCATAAGGGAATATTTCACCCAAAAATTATGTTTTGTATGATTCACTTATCCCAAGTTGTGCTGAATGTCCAATAACATTTTAATCACATGCCTCATGGAGAGCAAATGTTATAAACAAAAGCTACAGCCACCTCTGTCAGAATGGAATTGAAAGGCAAATTTGACAAGCACAAAAAAAAAAAACATCCTTATCAAATCCTCAAGCATTAATCCAAGTCTTGACTTTCCATTTGTATTTTCAGCACATCCGAAACTATTGTAATTATGGCCAAACGCTATATAAATCATTTCCAGAAAACGACAAATGCACAAGCACCTGCTGTTTGTCAAAGATGGCTACAGTTTCTTGAACTTTACTTCTCTGTGAGGCATGTGATTAGAACTTTTTCCTTTGGACACTCAAGACAAATTGAGGTGTGCAAATCATACAAAATGTATCGTTTTTGGGTGAAGTATCCCTTTATAGTACAGAAAGCTAAGGTGGAAAGTGATTGGTTTGCTGTTTCACTCACAGGCCGAGGCTGGAAATCCTTTTCTTCTAGTCCCCACTGCTCCTTATAAAAGTGATAGTATGCTACGTTTTGGTTCATCACCTGGTCGTTGGGGTCAAACAGCATGTAACTGGCCGCACATGGAGCCGCGTTCTTTACATCATTCACTGTAAAGGGGAAACAAAAATGAGCACACCTATTGCGATAATGCAACATGCTGTCAATATCCCACCAACAGGCATCATCACAGCCCTTACTTTTATAATAAGCAAACTGGAGGTAGTGGTACATGGTGGCTACGAACTTCTCCACGAAGAAACCTCCAACGTTGGGCATCAGGTTGCCCTCGCATTTCACCTTGCATTTCAGCGCCTCGATGTACAGATCTGAAGGAAACAGGAGAGACAAAATGAGACAAGAAGCACTCATGGCATGAATTCATTTTTGCCATTCCGACTTTGCATGATGAAGAACCTGCGCTGAATGTTCTCCTCTCACCTGCCAGGGTCGGGTAGAAGTCTTTGACCTCGGTGATCTCGTACGAACCCTCGCAGCCCGCTGAGCAGAGGTCGTATATCCCGAAGTACTCGGTGACGGCCTGCTCCATGTTGCGCGTGCTGCTGCTGAAGTCTCCGTTGTTGTAGAGCTTCACGGCCTTCAGGAACACGCTCTGAGCAACAGAGGGACAACAAAGGGAACAGTTTGACGGCTAGGTGCAAGACCACAAAAAGGTTCAAGTTTGAATGGCGTGTGTGGTGTGCGCATGGAGTTGGTGCACTGGAGAATGACAGTAAGGCTTAGTTACGAACCTCGTACGGCTGCTCCTCGTGGTTGATGAGATATTCCTCCACGTCAAACAGGGTCTTGTAGTAGTTCATGTTCTTGATTAAGTAGGGATCATCAGGGTTCTTCTGCAGGAAGGTGTGGGCTGCTGCCACGGCTTTCTCCAAGTGGTTAAGCTGAGGCAAAAAGATAACGTCATTGTCAGAGGTTCTAGTCTTTGTGTGAGATAAGAGCCGGGAGAAACTTTATTTTAATGTATTCTGAGGGATTATAAACTATAAAATGCCAGTCTGGTCACTAAAACAGCTATTCCCATTACAACTGCTCCTTGGATAACGTGACCTCTGACCCCGCAGTTGAAGACAACTACTAACAGATGTGGATCTCCAGTGACAGAACAGAGGCTTTCTTTTATAGCTGATGAATAAAAAAGTATAGTGAATAGCAAACGTGTTGTTATAGTTCGGTCCACAATTATAAAGTGCATATTAATGGTTATATAAAAGTTTTAGGAGGAAGGTAAACCCACATAAACTTCTTGGATGAAAAGTCTGGCACTTCCTTTACTTGCAGGAGTTGTGTGTGCATTCCTGTATCCAAATGAGGTGTAAATTATGGTTCATACCTGTTAATAGTGCTAGATTATGAATATTTTGGCGTGACAACTCAATTTAGCATCATATGGCTCTGCAAAGTCAGCACTCCATTCGTTGCCAATGTGATTCTACATTCCAGCCAATCACACAGATTCCTCTCTCTCTCTCTCTCTGATCTCGAGCTTTGGGAAAGAGTGATGCAACTTTACAAACTGAAGTGTTATTGGGGCGCAAAAATAGCTTATGTGAATTCTTAATATTTATGGAATTTCCCTTTAATATCTCACTTTGAAGTCTCCATTTGTTGTTCCAAGGAACTTCTTCACCCCGCACGGCTCTGTGTCTGACAGAGGAGAATGAGGGGATTGTTTTATAGGGGAAACACTGGAAGAGACGTGGCACATACTCAACTGCTGAGCCGCAGGCTGCTTTGACGACAGGAGGGCTGAGGAAAGGTAGCCGGGAAATACATTTTACATCTACTTGAGACAAAATCGTCTCCCCCCGAGCCAAGCAAGCCGAGCGAATCCGCCTCTGGGAACAGACTGTCTACACTCTTCTTATTGATGAATTGCGCCTATTGCGTGCAGCTGGTGAATCTACGCCTCATTTATAACTCGGTAGCCTTCTGAAACAGTCTATGGATGTAGAAATCACAATAAAATTCATATGGGGCGTAGTTTGTTTTCAGTACTCATACATAAGTTTATAGTGACCTTACTTTATAGCATTTATATCACTATATTACCATAATAATATCCACTATATGGCTCTATCTGTACCACGAAGGCATCACCTTACTGTATTATTTGGCATTGTTTGTGGTATAAGCTTTGACTTTGGTGCTAAATACTAAATACTGTCGTCTTTCATAACATCTCATTTTGGAAGCCAGTACAGGGCAGCAAACACGCACACACTCACACAAAGCCTTTTCATCTCACCTGGTAGTACGCATACTGTATGTACCGATACGGCACCCTCTTCTCGAAATCTTCCAGTAAATCCCTCCGTGGGTATGAGATGTTGAACACCGGAAAGTTCGCTTTGCACTTTTTAAGGCACGACGCCCGCAGTAGGAAATGCCGCACGATGCGGAGGCTGCTGTCGGGGAATAGCGTGTCGTTGTCCCGACTGACGGAGCTGCAGTTGCGGCTGCAGAAAGCCTCGCTGTCCCGCAGCAGCCGGTGGAGCCGCAGGCTGAGCTCCAGGTACTTGATGCTCTCAGCCCAGTTCTGCGCCCCGTACTGCTCCAGTGCGTGACCGTAGGCAGAGTCCAGCGGCATGATGTCGTTCGGGGGGAAACTTTTAAAGCTGTACTCTTCATATTGACCCTCGACCAGGGCCGGGATGAGAAGAGCTAAACACAAGCTTCTGAGTAGCATTATTACTTCGCCGGTTCCCCCGAGGGTCTACTGTTGTTTTGAATGGGCTGGGAGGCTTTTCTTCTTCACCATCTGGGAATGGTCATGTCTGCCTGCACGTAGGCTATGCTAGCAGTGTCAAGGCAGCCGGAGTGAAAATTGGACGTCCGGTCAAGGCTTTAAAAGTAAAAGTCTCAATGATGACTTTTATAAAACCCATGAAACCAGAGTGCAGTTCTGTTCAAAACAGTTCTGTTTTTCAAAATGTCCTTTTCACAGGCTCATAACTGCATCACAAGTCTACATATAAATAGGCCACGGGTTACTGAAGATAGATGAGGAAATTATAAACTTAAAGAGTCACAATTTAACCAGTGGTGTGCACAGACAGAAATATACGTTTAGACACCATATTTTCTGTCCTGGTGGCCCACTTGGCAAAGGCACATGCCATGAAAATGCAATACCTTCAGTTTGAAATCAGCCTAGACCCTCCTTCTGTGGCTGTTACATTCCTCTATCCCATTTTTAATGTCTTTTGTCCATCTGAAAACAATTTAGATCTCTCACAGTGCACTTACTCAGAAATGCATGGAGTGATGCTCCATGTTTGAAATGTTTCAAAAAGTTCTTTAAAATGGTGAGTTTTGTATCTACCTTTCAAGGGAGGAAAAGCAATATTCAGACCAGCCCATGTGAATTTAAGCCAGTGCACACCAATATAAAAATTACAGGAATAAAATGAAAGGCAACGTTAGATTTACCAATTCTGAAAGATCAAATTAAATACCAAAGTAGCTATTTTGTAAAATTGTTTCCATTTACGTTTTACAGAAACTAAATGCTTTCATAAAAGGCAATAAAGCAGACCGCTATTAGTTTATATTCAAACCAAAGGTAATTATACGTTAATAGTGTGAAAGATAAATTTCGGGAGGAGGCAAAGAGGATGAAACCATTCACGTGGGCTTAAATGTTCACTGCTGACCAATGCAATCTAAAAAGGCTTAAGCACTTTCAGTTCAGGCTTTGGTAATAGAAGTTGTGAATTTTGCTTTTTTACTACGAAGGTAAAATCCCCCCACTTCCGGTATTGTTTTAGCGAACTCTCACCAACTTGACGCACAAACCACAGTTTGAGTTTGGTCTGCAGCTGGGCATCAGCAGGAGGATCATTTATGCCTCCATGTCTCCCCGGGTCGTAACACCCAGAAAACTAAAGAGCCACAATTTCACATTTCGGTTATTATTATTGCCAGGATTGTTTCTTAACTCCTTTGGTACCCTGTATCAGTTTTTAAATTGTAGGAGGCAGACTTCAACTATTCATTGTGAAGAAATAAATACAAATTTGCTTTTTAGGGCACCAGAGTTGCAAACGAGGTTGTTTTAGTTGGGTCATTTTGGAGGAGTGCTGTAGTATGGGCCTCTGGAATTTTCAGCCCTTGGTTATAAATTTCTTCATGCATTCCACACAAAACTGACATGCTGAGACATGGGATGGCTAGTATTAGATCTATGTGGCTGACAAATCATTGCCGGCCCAGCTTCATCTATGAGGGTAACTGCAATACCAGAGCTCTATGATGACTCATTGTACCGTTGTGTTCCTAATATTGGGTATTGGGACCCAGAGACTGCAGGATAGAGCATTTTTTTTCAAAGGCAGACATGGACAGAAACAGTCCTGTGTCTAATAATTATTTAAGCTTTAGCATAACAAAATGCACTGGCAGTGAATAGGCTTGCTATAACTTTGGAATGTCGCTTAAGGATAAATTTAGGTCATGGGCTAGCTCCTTTATAATTTTAGGTCCACTACATCCATGTATGAAATCATGAGGCCAAGCCAGGCATTACACGTTTGCAGAATCCATCAAAAAGGTGGGTGGGGGACCTCTAGCTCCTCCTGCTCCTCCTCATGGAAGTACAGGGCCTGCCAGATGTGTCAAGCCGTCCAGAGAGAGATCGGACCAGACCGGGAAATAGACCGACTTTGCCATCAAAATAAAAGCAGTAAAATGCTCCTATGTTGCCAACAACAGTGGAGAAAACCTGATTTGATCCAATCCATGACATTGGCTGTCAGTTTGTTTATTAATTATTCAATATCTGATCATGCCCTTTTTTTGTCAAAATTTTCCCTGTTATTAAAGTTATATTGCATTGCTTGCTAGCTTGCTAATTGGATAGCTAGTCAACAAAAACCAATCCATCTGCTTGTTTATCTTACATATCTTAAGCCCTCCTCTTCTCAGTTATTTAATTTATTTGGAGTTGGAGTAAGGGCTATGGTTGTAGACAAGCTAGTTCAGGCCGACTTTACCAAAATTTGAAGTTAAATAGCAACAAGTTTTTTCAGATGTTTCCCTCTACCCTGTTGATTTAAATTCAATCATTATTAGCATTATCAGTCCACCAATTGACCTCCAATGGTGTCAGTTGAGCAGATACTCTCTAATGTAACTGGGGTGTACAAAGAAAAAAAAATCATTTACTTTTTCTTTGATACGTACAACCGGAAGTCATATTTTAGACTGTTACTTGACACTGCTCGGTACATTCGCAGCAAGTAGGCAATGCCTTGTATGCAACTTTGTATGCTTTATACAGTGTGTTTTCCCTTCCGTTAACGCATCACTTGGCTGGCAGAGCCGTGTCTCTGCTCTCCTCTGGTGGCACTGCTTTCTGCAGTCGCTGAAATGTTGCAGATGGAGTGGACAATATGTTTTCTATTTCTGTGGCCTCATGTAGTTGTTGTGATGTGCAACCCCAGCCCGTTAGTGGATGTTGTTATCGATCGCTACGACATACCGAGAATATGCCCTCGGGAAGTGGAAACCGAAGATTTTGTCCGTTATCACTTTAATGGCAGTTTCTATGCAGATGGGAAGAAGTTTGACTCCAGGTAAAGTTGTTAACCAAAATTACAAGGCGTTGCTTTCACAGACAGCTGTATACATTTTTGTGTACCCAATGTTTGAAACATGATCCATTTATGATCCATTCCAGATTTTCCCGCATGTTACTATTCGCTGTGAGATCTACTCACCCTGTAAATGTCAGAGAAGTGTTACAGTGTTTCCGTCGGAGATAAAACTTAATATTGCTACTGAATTGAATCCGTGCTTGCAGACCATTTGATGTAGCCAAGTTGGTTTATAATTGCAGACGTGTCCAGCGCACAGTTGGCTCTCTATCTATGTAACAATGTAATTATCTCAGCATGAAAACCTAAGATGAGGCATGAGGTCCAGCTATCTTTTTGTGGTATCCCACTGTGAGTTTATATTGACCTTACGGCATTTTTGGAGATGATGAATCACTGTAATGTTGCTATAGTTTTGCAGTGATATTTACCTTTGATTACTATACACACAGATAAAGGATGTTCTTTAGTGGATTTTTTAGGGTTATGGTCATATAAATAACTGTAATGACTCAGAGAAGTCTCAGATTTGTTCACATGAAATCTGGCAAATCACAAAAAAGCCAGTGCAATTCTTGTAAAGGCCTTAAATTATTTTATATGGAGCATTCATGCTGTCTTAAAGCTCCATAAACCTTACATGCTGCATGTGTCATAACTCTCCAGATATAGGGTTGGGCATTAAAGAGCTCATCAACTGTGTCATTATATATCCTATCTCGAAAACCATTTTGTAGTATCTTAGAGTGTCACTCTTTCTCATAAGTTCATCTATTTCACAGCCATGCATTTCTATATTTGGTTACATTTGGTTCACTTTTACCCACATCCTCATTCTCATTGTCCCCGCTGCAGCCATGACCGAGGCAAGGCCTTCATCAGCCAGATTGGACTGGGCAGACTCATCACCGGGATGGACCGAGGACTGCAGGGCATGTGCGTCAATGAACGCAGGAGGATCACCGTGCCCCCACACCTGGCCTATGGAAGCATCGGCACAGGTGGATGTGACAGTCTGAAAGGACAGAAAAACTCAATCAGAAGTGATATTTTGAGTGTTGGGCAGCCAGAAGTGTGGTTGATCTTAGTTGGTCTCTCTGATAGGTGGCGTCATTCCTCCTGATGCCGTGTTGGTGTTTGATGTTCTCCTGCTGGATATCTGGAACACCGCCGACAAGGTCGAGATACGCATTCTGAGCAAACCGGCCAGCTGCAGCCGCACCACGGTGGCATCAGATTTTGTCCGCTACCACTACAATGGCACCTTGCTGTGCGGCACACCCTTTGATTCCAGGTGAGAGAGATACCCTGGAAATATTTCAATCCTGCAGCGCCTCACCTCTGTGTAGTGCATGCCGGATCCTACAGGGAGGTAGACTGTTTGAAGGTGAAAAGTTAGATGTTGGTTCATGAATCTGCTTTCTGTTTCTGAAAATGTCCCGCTGCTTTGTGTTTCATGTAGTTCCTCTAGGAATAAGACATATGACACCTACTTGGGACAGGGCGACCTCATCAAAGGCATGGATGAGGGCCTGCTGGGCATGTGTGTGGGAGAGAGGCGGATCATCATTGTCCCACCCTTCCTTGCATATGGAGAGACGGGCTCTGGTATTAACTATCATTAATATTCAACTAATATGCACGATGGTTTCAGCCAGTGTCAGAAATTAACTCTTTGGGTCTCCTGCCAAGAGTAAACAAAAAAATTACCAGACCAGGCAAAGACCATAAACTGTATATAAATGTGGCATTCAGATATATATGTTTTTTCAAAACGTTACTGACATTTGGCTTTTGGCTTTTTGCTCATTATTGTTTCTGTCCCCATAAACACTGACTGCCATCCCAACAGGCACCAAGATCCCTCCTCAGGCTACACTGGTGTTCGAGGTGCTGATGGTCGATCTGTTCAACCCTAAAGACGATCTTATTGTGGAGGTGAAGGAGGCGCCTGAGGACTGCACCCGCAGGACAGTAGTAGGAGACTACATCCGGTACCACTACAACGGTACTTTCCAGGATGGCACGGCCTTTGACTCGAGGTAAACCTGCAGTTTTCTGTTCTCACTGCAGCAGAAGAAATTGTGTATGAAGTGTGTATACCCTAATCTGTGACTGCAGATCTCTGCAGGGTCAGATTATTGCAGTATTTTGTGTCTGTACATAGCAACCTGTGCTTGTATGCCAGGGTTAGTGCTTGTACTTGTATTTGCAAGTAAAGCCTGTAAACAAATTTTGTACTCTAAGAATTAAATGAATGTTACATAAATGTGCTTTCTGATATCATGGAAATCTGATTTTTCTGATATCGAATTTAATATTTTGGCCTAAGAGTAGTGCTACAGGAAAGGTAACAGAATCATCAAAATCAAGAGGAATCTTGTTTTGCAAAGTATAAATGCATTCACCAAATATACCTCTGCTAATAGAGATATCTTGTGTGAAATGTGGCATTTTGGCCTGAAGGTGGTGCTACAGGAAATGCTATGAAGTCACCAAAATTGACAGGGGGGTGATAATGGATGTGTTCATTTTCATGGCAATCAGCCCAATAGATTTTGAGAAATATTACCCCGTGGTTGAAGGGACAGACAGATGGACGGACCAACATGGCCATCCTTTGGCCCTACCTTGCTCAGTGGCTTTGAGATTAGAATCCTTATAGATTTCACAGATTTTTATATAATTGGAATTGGCTCGTCTGGGTCAATTTTATTGTCTGTCTCCAAGATAGAAACCCAGGTCTGTAAAACTTGTTTGGGAAGCTGAAAATGAAATCCAGGGCTGTGGTTGCCTCTCCATTTGGAAGTGAACTGCCAAAAGTTGTCTGTAAAAAGTGGTTTGTGGTTGTAGAAGTTGTGCATCATGGAAAAGAAATGTAGATAATATACAGATGAGTTGATATCAACTTACAGACAGTATTTTTTTTTTTCAAATATTCATTTACAAACACAAAATTTGTTCAACTCGCATATTCGGATGCAAATACAAGAACTAACCCTAACTTACAAGCATGAATTGGTCCTTATTTTTGGCAATAATTTGAGTCCATAAATCTCTGTCTTTCCTTGGCAGCTATCAGCGAAACAGCACATACAACACGTACGTTGGTCAGGGCTATGTAATCTCAGGGATGGACAAAGCCCTGCAGGGCCTGTGCATGGGAGAGAAGCGGAGGATCACTGTGCCCCCTCACATGGCGTATGGGGAAAATGGAGTGGGTGAGTCTGAAACGTGGGTTTAGGGGGTTTACGAGTGGACAAAGACCAGGCTTGTTTGTGGAAGTAACTCTACTACTATGCTTAAATTATTATTTTCTCTCCCCATGTAGTGGACCTCATTCCCAGCTCGGCTGTGCTCGTCTTTGACATCCACGTTATAGATTTCCACAACCCCAACGATCCAGTCACGATCAAGGTTACCTACAAGCCTCAGGAATGCAACATGACCAGTGAAGCTGACGATTTGATTCAGTACCGTTATAACTGTTCCATGATGGACGGCACCCTGCTGTACTCCTCGTGAGCGCTCCTCCCGGTTCATGCATGCAATCACTGCTGGCTCATTGTCTGTCAGATTTGAGCAGGCCTGAAACTGTAGCCACATACAACACCGTACCCATGACAGCTGCATTTACACTTGCATGGTTAATGGAAAAGTTCTCTGCAATAGCAAATTATACTGTAACCCCAAGAACCTGAATGTGAGTCTGCTTATTTCCCTTCCAAAAAAGAACTAAGTAATATTATAATTACATTAGTAGGGAATTATACAAATAGCACAATATAACTTAAAGCTACCTCTGCCCCTGTCTAGAGACCATTATGACTCAGCTCCCATCACGACGCTTGGAGCAAACAAGGTCATCCAGGGTCTGGATGACGGCTTGAGGGGCATGTGTGTGGGCGAGAAGAGGGAGGTGATTGTCCCGCCTCACTGGGGTCATGGAGAAGGCGGAGGTCAGTCTACACATCTGCTCAGATCACATAACGTGTGAGCTGCACGCTCAGTCTCTCTTTCCTTTTCCCTCACTCATGCTTTCCATGTTCCTCATGTTGTCTGCAGCCGGCAGCGTTCCTAGCAGCGCTGTGCTGTTCTTCGAACTGGAGCTGCTGGAGCTGCAGAAGGGCGTGCCCGAGGGCTACATGTTTGTGTGGCTGGGGGACGGCCCAGACCCCCTCTTTCCTGCCATGGACCTCAACGGTGACAAAGAAGTTCCTTTGGAGGAGGTAAGCGGACAAGTCATGCCAATCCAAGTCTAGCAATGTCTGGCCAAACCGGCATTTGCCTTCTAAATGTATAAGTCAAAGCAACATCTTGATGCTATTTAACAGTGCTGCTCCATCTCATGTCGTCTCCAGTTTTCAGCCTTCATCATGCTCCAGGTTAAAGAGGGCAGAGGTCGCCTTCGGCCGGGGGTAGATGTTGACATAATCATCAAGGACATGTTCGACACTCAGGATCGCAATAGCGACGGGAAGATTGTACGAAATGAAGTGGAGGCAGATGAGGACTCGAATAACACCAGACGAGACGAGTTGTGAAGGGGGCGAATGTTCAAGAGGGGGGCAGGTGAAGACCAGCATGGCAGGGCTGTGGTTGATGGTTGGAAAATATCTCAGATGTTTAACTTGGATCCAGTCAGACAGTCCTGGAGCGATGTGCCTTCATTGAGGAGAATTGGACAGTTTATTTTACTACATTCTGTTAAAATATGTTCATAGTGCAAACTATCTCACAACTATTGCAGCAAAATGGTCAATGAATACACAGTCCATACAGTCTCAACAGTGACAGAACAAGACAACATGTATGCAGTCACTATTCAAGGGTTGTCAGTATGTACCACGCATGAGGCTAGAGGTATTTGAAAATGTGAAAGAAAAAAAAAAGGTCAGTAGAGAGAATGTGTTCTTCTGTGGTGAAGAGACATTTTCTTCAGCCGTTTACATTGAACTACCTTAACTATGGGCTGGGCCCATCTTCTCAGAACATCTGGCCAATTTATTTTAAATGGCTGATGGACCATGGAGCTTTGTATGCACAGTGAACACTGTCTTAGACCACTCCCCCAGATTAAAAAATGTAAACACCACTGGTTGTGTACATTAGAGTGGCTATTTTGTGCAATAAACTGTTTTACAGAAATTCTATCATAAAATTTATAATGTGTTGTGGCTCATATCTCCAAATAAACCTTTATAATAAAATGAAAAATACTTTTTTCCCACCACACATCAATGATGACCTATAGCTGAAAATTAGTAGTCTCTTGTAATTTAATTATTTATTGTGGCCTGTTATGCATAAGAAAAGATTAGAAACATATGGAGTCACATTTTATTTCAGACAAGTTGGAACATGTTAAGAGGTAACTTCTAGGAGAGATGAAGAGAAAACAAAGTGGATGAATCATGTGCATGGCAGCCACATTGTCCACGAAGACGAGATGCATGTCATTTTCTAAACTGTACACTGAGCACTCAAGTTTCCAAGTTTTACAGTGTTACGACAGGAGGTCTTTGAATTGTTTCTCTTCAAAACCAAACCGTTAAAACAGCTACGCTTAAAGACATTCATGTAGAACTGTAAATTAATCGATTAATGCTGTTTTAATACTGTTTATCCTATTGACAGCTCAACACTGCTCTGAGATAAAATGGGATGGAGTGGATGGTAAAGTGGTGAAATGGGTGTAAACGCTCAAGAAGTCATGACACAGTAAAATTTGCAGTCCACTGTGATGAATCATTTGAGTTGTGTTGGATTAGTAAATTGCCTCAGGGACCTCATTCATTCCAGGATTGCTGTTTGCTTTTTCCATTCAACTGCATCAATCAACTGCAGTTGTCTCAGTTGACCACTTGGCTGCACTGTGGTACAAGAGTTAACCGTTTACATAAAAATAAAAAAAACACCTATATACTGTAGAATCATATGGGCAAATAATCTGAATAATTAGAGGACTTGATATTGCAATGCTTACAGAGAGAACTCTGACACAATTAACTTTAGTAAATGGGTAAAATTGAGCTGTCCAAGAGCACTTACATTTTTAAACTGACATTTCAATGCAAATTACAAGAGTGTTGCCCTTTATTCTATGTGATTTTCTTTCCCTTTATCCTTTAAGTCAAATAAAAGAATCCGAATACAAGACAATAACCTCTTCCTGGCAAAACCAGCCTTCCTCCAGAATAATACAGAAAATAAATCCAAACACCCATAACCGCATGCATTCATTACACTACATTGTGCACATCAGGTAAACTGTGTATATCATCAGTAACCGTTAGCTTCCACAACATATATGTGGTCAAGTGGGCACGGTGCACTGTTCGCTGGCCAACTTGAGCTGAAACAAAAGCAGCTTGACTATGAACGTGAGTGGAAGGCCAAAGACTAGAGTGAGGTGACGTGATGAACGTGAGATTTCAGCATGGTCAGGAAAAGAAAAAAAAACTTTTGACCTGTCCAGAGACATTCCCACAATTGTGTAGCTTTTAGTAAAATGAAAAATATACTTAAAAAACAAACAAACAGACATTCTTAGTTGGTTGTAATTAGTCTGTCTACTTGGGTTTTCTGGACAGGGACTTCCTCAGCAGATGACATGCCCTCCATGTGGCACTGGACTGTCCAGTACTAATTGACCGGAGAAAGCAGTTCACTTATTATTGCCGGTGAGGTAAAGCAGTATGGCATTAGGGACATCCAGGGTCTCGTCCTTCATCAGCACAATGTCATACGAGTTCAGGTAGGACTGCTTCCTCTCCTCCACCTGAGATAAACCACACAGGATGGAAAAAGCAGAAAAATGTAAGAACACGACAGCTCTGCATAGTGCAGAGTAAAAGTAAACATCTTAGGGGTGTGGTGCAGGGATACAAATTCATGAAGACTGGAAAAGGTGATCATTTAATTAGAAGCCCTGTTTTGAGTATTTGAATATACATCTGTGCAAAAACAAATATTTCTCATTTGCATAATGAAAAACAAAAAGCAACATCTTTTAGATCTCTGACTCCCGGCTCAGAATTTCCTCATATTAAGATGTTCAATATGATGATTTGACTGTAATAAACTGTTAACTAATAAATTATTAAATGAATTAAAGAACTTAAGCCTAAATTGGCCCAAATTCACAGCCCTTTCAGTGTGATCCTTACGATTTTCTTGTAGTGGTGGCATGGTCTGTGTATTTTCAGCATCAGAGATGCTATTAAGTGACTATATAAATATTATATGAACATGTTGCTCTTGTCACTTTGATCATGAAGGTGTGTCTCTGCAGCCTACATTAATCTGTTTTATGGTGGTGCTGCAATGCACACTGACTGTCTTAGGAAGAAAAAGGATAGAATAGAATAGAGGACCGCCCTAACTCTCTAACACTCCTCTGGTCTCAAAAGTGATGATAAACATAAGACCTAGAATGTGTGTGTTTTACCTTGTCATTGAGGAAGCCGATCTTGAGGATGTTCTCCATGTCCTGGACTCCATCGGCCATGGTCAGATCTCCCAGAGAGTCTCCCAGCAGCAGCACATTGGGCCGCGTCCGCAGCTCCTGGAAGTGTCCGGTGTTGAGCAGAGCGCCTTCTCTTTTATTGTAGATGTGGATCAGCTCTCCCTTGAAAGCCTTCAACACTCCCTGTGCAAGTGAGTCAGGAATAGGTTAGCTCCACATCCAAATATGATCCATGTTCACACGTCATCTCAAGCTGTAAAACACCCTTAGCTTGTGGTGGCGTTACTCACCGTCTCATCAAAGTCCATGTAGTTAGAGAAGACTTTGACATTGGGGTGGAAGACGCCGGCCTGGCGAATCACCTCCTCTAGGACATCTCCGATTCCAGCAGAGAAGATGAGGAGTGGGATGCTGTGCTTATGCAGGTGGTCAAAGAACACCTGGTAGCCATCCCTGTTGAACCGTTGAGTCATTGTAATTATCAAAAACAAAAACATTGTATGGATAAAGGTTCTCTAGCCTTGAGAGGAACCTGTTTTTCTCACCTCAGCATGGCATCAGATTCCCGCACTACTGCAGCCAGCAGGTCTTTCCTGATCTTCTGTTGCACCAGGAGACTGTGGGCTTTAGTCCACCTGGGAGATGCAGAAGAAGCAACGTTGTATAGTCATGCTCAGATGAAGAGAAGAACAGATGAGCTGAGATGTCTGTGATACCCTTCCACACTGGGCTGGTGACCCCTGAAATATGCCAGGTCAGTTGAAACTGTTGACTCGGGTAAGTCGAATCTACAAAACAACCCCTGTCGAGATCGGGGGTTGAGCTGCAGGTCAAACTTTGCTCTGACTGATGTGAAAGTTCAGTGTTTACGCAGTAAATCAGACACATTTAACCCGAAACCTTTAGGATACTCACTGAAGATAGCACAGACATAAACATAAAACTATACAGAGAGAAATGTCTACACTCACAAACCACTTTTTATGACTTTTTAATTACACAGCAGCAAGAAAACATTTCTCTCATTTCACTCTTTTCTTTGGTGCATATAAAATGCAACACATGAGGGTAGCCTTTAAAAGCTGGGACACTTCAGGTGCATGTTGGGTCTTTGGTACACATGAGGCTGTTCAGCGTTAATACCAGCATGAAGCTTTCTACTGGTGACCCAGGAAACAATATCAATTTTGCAAGTTGGTAAAAGCAATGTCTGGAGCATCATGTTCAACACATAAATGTAAACGTGTCTGTTTAAATGGAATTGCAATATTACAGCCCATGGAGAAGTAACGATTAAGGAACTGCAGGTCTGCAGAAGCAGGTCTGCCCATGAGTCATGTGCTAATGGAAGTGACTCTCGGTGAGAATTGCTTCTTACAGGGAATAGAGCCAGATCAGGTTAACATGATATGTCTGTGGTGTGTTTGAAAGATGTACAAGATACCCACCACTCCACCATGAGGGGCAGCTTCTCCTCTATTGATCGCGAAGAGTCGATCTCTATGGGATAGTATGTATTGAGCAGGTCTTTCAACTGAGGAAGAAGAGGAGGAAGAGAATACTCATAAAGCTCTAACTAGCCTTTAGTACAGGGGGCAGGACCAACTCACACCACTGAAAAAGGCACGCTCTGCTGAGTGCAATGATGCCTCCCACAAGTGTCTACAAGAAACAGTTCATGAGTTATGAAACGGGGCGTGGCTACTTTGTAAGGGCAGGGCAAACCATCACCCATCACCAGTCTGTGAATCCTTGCTTCCCTACTTTGTATTTCCTGAAGTTGTGTAGCTCTATTGTTATTATTATGCTATTATTATGCTCAATTTTGAAAGAACATAAATGTTCATTATAAAATACAAATGAGTTATGTTATATATACTAGTCTAACTGGCAAGTAGCTCATCAAAAATTTGTATCGAGGATGGATAAAAGCATTTCGTCATGTACATACTCAGACAATTATTTTACTGTGAAACACCAAAAATACGCAAATGTCATTAGTAGCACTAGTATTTCCGATAGAAAATTCTAGTATGAAACCCAAACAAATCCAAGGAAATAACATTATGCACTCTTCTCTGATGCCATAAATACCTTTTCTTTACATTCTTCGCTGATAAGTTTGCTATTGTCCAGAATGTCTGCAAATAAAGCACACAGACACAAAGTGTCATGGTTACTGTTGAAAAAATCCATCCATTTAATGTAAGTTTATGTCAAACCCTGCCTTTCTTGTAACTGGACTTACTGTGACAGGTAGGACACCGTTTCCCATTATGTGCAAATCTTGTTAGGGTCATGTCAAAGTCTGAGATCACCTAGGAGGAGGGAAAACACAGAGAAACACATTATACGTTGCCAACACAATGCAGATGTTATAAATGGAAGTACACAAAACTGACCAAGAGTTGTGTACCTGTATGGTGTTGGAGCCAGCCTTCTGCATGGACTGCAGGATCTCCTTTACCCTTTGAGGGTCTCTCATCTGCACCGTGGAGTTGGATAACTCTGGGATCTGAGCAATGGATGCAAGTGTGTATGAGACAGAGAGAAAATTTGCACATGATGCCACACTGTAGAGTTTAGCAATAGTCACTCTATATTTTGAGCCCCTTTTTTTGAGTCTGGCCGTGGCTATACCACCACAGCGGAAACAGTAGCACTACGTTAGTACTCGGCTAGACTTATCTCCGGTAGCTAACGTTGCTGTCGATAGTCAGCCACCAGAATCAAGTTAACTAAGTCAGCGACATTAGCAAATGCTCATTACATTGAATGATAATGCCATAAAATGAATCTAATCTTACTGTGCATTAATTAGTCACGTGATCTCATTCACAACAGTTTAACGAACAGCACGCGTATGACGTTACTGACATTAGCTACGATAGCTGGCTAACTAACCTAGCTAAAGTACGGTTAGCTAGCTAACTAAGCTAACCTGCTCGTTCGTGTACAATGCATACTTTTGGTGCCTCGGCATTTATTAAAAACGTGTTGAATGTGATTACCATTTTCCCGGAAATATGTTTTTTTCGATCAGTACAAATGCAATTCGACAACAAATTGTGTTATCAACTGCAAGGTTGTTCCTGTGTGGACGACTGGACTGGTTCACTTAACGTTTGCTAGAATGAATGTAGCAGCTGCGTTCAGGCGTTGCCGGAAAAAACGGAATTCTGAACAGAAAGCGCACAAACGACCCGACGATGTGCTAAATCTGACTGGAAAATTGGGATTTCAGTGGAATATGAGAGTTGCTGTGATGTGAGGTTTGATGGAGAGCATGGAAGTTGTGTCCGTGAGGATAAAGCGAGGGTCTGTGCTGCAGTTTCGTCGCTCCCAAAAGTACCTGAATGCGCGACCAGTCCTATTGCTGATTTGCGTACTAGTAATTAGTAACTGACGAGGAACACTTAAAAGCAACAACATCACTTACATAACTTGGAGAGGGACAATGTGTACTCAGTGCTCTCCCCTAAAATTGCAAAGTACTGATTTAAATGGTTCCAAGTTCTCATCGGGACCCAGGCTCATTAAAATATACTGGAGGGCCGACAGACACAAGTTTGTGACCCAGTCTAGGTTTTCAAATTGATCAGAAAGAATTAGAAATAAATGCATTATTGTTTTTAGCATGAAAGCCTCTACATATTATATGCATAGTTTTAGCAGTTGTTGTAGTACAAGTAGTGCAGTTGTTATAGCAATAATAGTATAATGCAACAATTTGTAGAATCATGTAATAAATTACGAATGTATATACTGCATACTCTTGTAGGTCTGTGCAATCAACATTATTTCACCAGAGCTTTTGATAGACCCAGGCTCCATAAAGACAGGTCATATTACTTCTAGGTATAATAGCCCCTTTAACTTAGCTAGGCAAACACAGTATTGATATAGTAGATCAACCAGCATCTGTCTTAGAAAAAGGACTTTAATTGCAAGTGATGACATTAGCATTTCTTACATCCAATATAAGGACACAATGTCAGACTATCACATGCAAAGCAAAATATATAGCTTATTCCATTCAATATTTGCAGTGCTATTTAAGTTGGCGATAAGGTGGAAATGAATATCATTTCTGCTTCCCTAACCTTTATGCTATAAAGGTGCTGCACGGACAGAGCTTAGTCTCTGAAAGTCATCCATACACATTCACAACAACATTCCATCTTTTCATGTCTTTGTGTCTTGTTCCTTTTCATCTTCATGACGATTATCTTTGGAGGGTGACAGGAGACCACAAAACAACACAGTAGGATCTCTAATATTCACCCAAACTGGGAGTGAAGTACAATAACACATAAGACTTTACAACACATTTAATGTGGAAAACAAAAATGCCAATATTCATAACATGTTTGTCAAGGAGAGCAAAACTGATTGGCTGGAAGCTGGATAAAACAATTCATTTTCCAGAATACAATCACCTTGTCTGCAGTGGAACCAATGAAGTATGCAAAGTCAAAGTGCAATGGCAACTGATTTCAACCAACACTTCTTTAAGACTTTACAAAGGATTAGATGTCAAAAAGTGCACTACAAGAGAATATTTTGCCATCTTTGCAAAATGTCAACCAACCCCTGCAAATATGTATGCGCACGCGGGCGCACGCGTACACACAAACACACACACACACACACACACACACACACACGCACACAGTACACACACACACACACACACACACACACA
>OMLF01013045.1:0-11721 GCA_900302615.1 Holocentrus rufus | reverse complement strand
ATTAAAGCCGCTTCATAGTGACTCATGGCCGTTTCCTTGCAGCTGGAAATGATTCAAACAGTATTGACCAGACTCTTAAAAAGGCTTTTAACTTGATCCCTTGTAAATGGTATAGACACTGATGCTTATATCCCTGTGCTATACACTTCCTGTTTTGTAGTAAAATAATTAAAGAGCAATGATTTTCCCAGAGTTTTAAGTATTCTTTACACATTACAGTCTACAGGAGGGAGTGGAAAATGTGTATGATGGCAGCAGTACTTTTTTTTTTTTTTTTTGGCATGTCTGCTTTATGTGACAGTGACAATAGAGATAGACAGGAAAGACGGGAGAGAGAGGGGATGACATGCAGAAAAAGGATGCAAGTTGGTATTGAAATTACTCAGGTTGAAGAAGCACGATTTATTACAGGTAAACCATGCAAAACTGCTGCAGCTCAGTTTAAGTGAGAGCCATTTAGACTCAACTAAAAAAAAAATAACAATTTGATGGTTGAGTCTTCAAAGTTCTCATAATCATGGAGACTCACTGATAAATTAGCATGTGTTTTAGCCATTTCAAGTCTAAACTTTGTCTAAATTTAGATCTACTGAGTCTAAATTTGGCATTGCACACGTTTAATTAATAGTTGCAATAATAATAGGAATCATAGTAGGCAGAAATTGCTGTATGGTTTCATGTCTTCTTAAATAATGCATAACAGACTTTTACGAATAGATTCTCATTTAAAAATCTTGCTTATTTGCATTGTGATTTATTTAGTGTTAGAATTTTTGTGACAAGCTCTGCCTCTGTTTTATATTTTGTAGGAATAATTTGTACTTGGATGTGTCTGTGTGGAGGAGGTTACCTACATTTGTCATGCTTTTTGGTTTACAGCCTACAGGTTAGAGAAGCAGGCTCGTGAAAAAGGGAAAGTAGATGAAAAAATCTCAACCTTTCCTCCTCAACTACCGCCAAAGTGCTTTAGAGCAAGGCACCAAATCCCTCACTGCTCAGCGGCCACCAGCTGGAGAATCTGGGTGCACTCAGCCTTGAGTGTAGCCGCGCAAATTGTGAAGAGGGGGCATGACTGAAAAAGAGCAGTTGACTTTCCCTGGATAAATAAAGGTTAAAAAAAACTGTTTTCTTGCCTGCCTCTCAGTGTGCCACAAATACTGTCTGACCCAATTCTCTTCTCTCTTGCCTCATTTGATCCCTCCAGCTTTCTGTACCTCCTCTGTACTCTGTGTTGTTCCTCCAGTCTGCCAGGTCGATCTCTGCAGTGCCCGCAATCACCAGCTCCAGCTCCCTGGCATCAAACACCGACACCAGCCGTACGTCCACCACCTGACACACACACATACAGACTGATAAACAAATGGATGAACATAATGGTTCTGCCTGTTTCATAAATCACAATCCTCCCACTGTCATCAACATGTTGGAGGGATTCTAGTGCCCAAAGACAATACAGCTAGAGATGTGGAAAAAAACAAGGAATGAACATGGCAGTGGGGTAAACAATGCTCTTATGGTACGATAACACCTAAAGTTGTTTTTCTTTGGTCTGAGTAGTATTTTTGGTCTGAACCAGATTTCATTTTTGCAGTTTCGCTCATGTAGATTCACACTGCCCAATAACAAGGAAACAAGGATCAGTCAAGACAAATCTGATTCCAGTTCCTGTGGTCTTGGACTTCTCTGCGCTCTTTGATGTACCTTCTCTGGTGCTCATACCAGCTGACAATACACAAAGAAATAGCTGAATATGAGCATCAGGCCAAACTGATTTTGTTACGCTAGGCTTTCCAAGCATACGTATCTGGTTATTAGAAGTCATCATCTGTCTTCTTATAGCCATGAAACCTTGTGTTAGGGTATTGTTCCCTGGTGTTCCGGATTACGTTTTCACTCCTAACAAATCACAGGGCAGTTTGCTTGGAAGATGACCAAGAACTCCCATTATCAGGTGGTTATTTGACGCCAGCCAAGTCTGAATGTCACCTACCCTACTGAACCAAACTAAAGGAGTAAAAGTAAATTTGGATGAACTTCTTCAGATATGCTTAAGAGTGAACATACCCATAGATTCTAGTCAAAACCAAACAGTTCACCAAATCTAAACATCCAGTTTGTTGGTTTTTCTATGAATTAGATGGCTCTTTGGATACTTGGTTGTCTCTGCTGTCACCAAACTATACAAGCATTATAATTAGAAATTTCGATGCATCTATTGAAGGGACATTTATAAATCTGACCTCTACCTACCTCTATGGACTCAATTTAACTCCAACCCCTCCTGTTTTCACAACAGAGATGAGTAAGCCGGCTCATTAGAGCAGAAATCGAACAGAGACGTCTAGTGAACAGCTAATATATCACGACGCAGTTCTCTGTAAGAATAATTCTGCTTCGTCATTTGCTTTTTTGGCTTGAGCAATGAAGCATTTTAGCCTTAGTAGCTGAAAAGTCTCATGACACTGGCTCTTGCTCGCAGCGCCATCCTCCATCACTGAGCAGTTGGAAATGTCAGTAGGAGGGTGGTGCGTGTGTGTGTGTTGGCGGTGGTGATGGTGTGTGTGTGAGGGGTGGATGTATGGGAGGGTGTTACTGGAAGTGTCCTGAGATGCCAATGGGTGGGGACTCTTTGTTGCGAAATTACTGGTTCTGAATGCCTGAAAATCTGATGAAGTAACCGTTGAGTCATAGCTATTAATCAGCAACCTTATCAACCTTCTGCAGATATATCGTAGTCATTTTGTCCTATGAAGCAGTAAAATCTTACTTATTGCCTGCTGGAGACAGACTAATAGCATTGGATGTACTGTATTAGCGGTACCTCATAGAAGCCTCGGACTAGGCTCTCCGTCTGCTGGGCCACGCCTCGCTCAATCCGCCACTTGACCATTCGTTCAATGTACTCCTTCTTGTTCTTCTCGGATACAGGGATACCTGCCCCACCTGGCTTCAGCTCTCGCTCTGTGATCTACAGAGGTACATGTTGGCAGTGACACAAATGTCAAAAGGCCCTTTTCAAGTGTCAGTTTTAGTGAAATTTCAGGCGTCAGTGTAATTTAACAACTGGAAGATCAAGGACATTTTTAATGTTTTTTGAGGCCAAAAGCGAGTGTCATCTTGGATTGTGTTGAAGGCTAGCAAGAAGCTGCAGTAAAGGTAAGTTTCTCATCACTGATTCTAGCAGTGAGGTTGTGCTATGTATGATTATAAATTATGGGTATCAACATTTTAATAAGGCCTGGGTTAAAAAATACCAAACTTATCCATTAATCAACCATGCATGTACCTGTCCGAAAACCTCCTCATTGACAGTGAAGGTAAGGTCCAGCATGTCTTCGATGTCGTTGTCCTTCATCCACTGCAAGCTCTGGTGGAACTCCTCATCCAAGAACTCCAGGTCACTCAGGTCGCATGGGCTGCAAGGGGCAGAGGTCACAGAAAGGCCAGCATGCTGTTAATGGACTGTCCCCATGGTAAACCATGGTTGAATGTGAGGCTGAACGTCCTTTCTGAGATTTACCTCAGATGTGTGATCATGTACACTGTACACTGCAAAGGAACGTTCCAGCCACCTCAAATGCAAACTAGATGTAACGCATTGGCATGATGCAAGTATGACAATATATGGAGTCTCATGAGAGGGTACCACAACTACCTGTCAATGAGGAACTCTATTTACTGTCAGAATATCCTCCTAGCCCTACTACGTTTCTTGCATCGCTCCCCCATCCATTTCCATCCTTCCTCCTGCTTCTCTCTCTTCTCCAGGTCACTTCCAAGAGGCCTCAGCCTTCAACTGTGGAGCTATTCCCAGCACTCCGAAGCCAAAGTATCCAGAGTCTTCTTCCATCAACACCAATATTCAATATTAGCTCCTCTCTGCTCCATCATTGACCAGCGCCCCTCTGGTCCTACACCTTTCTGTCTTCTTTAAACAAGGTTGTGGTACTTGCCCCGTGAATAAGCAAAGCAATGGGAGGAGGGACAGCACTTGGAATGCAGAAAGCAGGAAAAAAAATTCAAACTTAACAAGCAAACATAAGCAAAAAACATGTAAGAACACTGAGGAGCTGCCTGAGGAAGAGTACTTGCTGCCAAGTGTACCTAAGCCATCCAAGTGTTCCAAAGTTTTCCAAAAATTTTGGTTTGGTTGGTTAGTTTTCCTGTACTGAGCTTCAAAAATAACAGTACATCCTGCATTACAAGCAGTTTTCCTTCTCCCCTTATGCTGTTTTATATTTTGGTCCTTCCTTACACTCCACCTCTTTAGCTTTTGGCATGAAAATATGAAAGACAGGCTGAGGTCCACTCAGAAATAAAGAAAGAAAAATCAGAACACAGAATACACAAACAGCATGGCATTTTCAAAAAAGCTAAATGTATGATCTATAAAGGTGACTGCACACTTTGAATATGCAGGTATCAGTAAAACTTTAATCACCGCAAAACACCCGTGATTGAATGCATTTAGACACTTGGCAGGGTTTTAGGTTGTTTGGACAAAGCTATTAATATGAGGGCACCCCTGCTGATGGGAAACTCAGCCAGCTGCTGGCTGAGAGGACCTGACTGAAACATTCATATTCTCAGTGAAGTCCTTTTGGAGTGAGCAACTAGGATGTGATTGGAAACACTGGTACTCAGCAGGCTCTTTGGAAAGGACAGAGTGAGAACAGGCTGAGGCACTTACATGCGCAGAAGCCCCTTGTAGAAGGGACGTGTAAAGAAGGCATCCAGCAGGTACTGATGGACAAGGGCCAGCCCAAGGATACGCCCGCTGAAGCGAAACCTAGACACCAAACAGGAAGTTCAGGTGAACAAGAGCATCGACACCAGACCTGGGCTCAACGGTACTTGTTTCAGATCAAGTGCTTCGATGTAACCTGGTTGTAGTATATCAGTTGGGGTTTACTGTTATGGGAAAATTCTGATAATGTAAGGTAGGATTATAATAGAAATGTATAACAAATTGGCTTTTAAATTCCTTCCTGAGGTTGCATCAAATGAGCAAATCATCCAAAATGCCAAAAAACTGATGTTTTCCACATTACTGCACCTATTAAGCGATCTATTCACCCAAGATGGTTTCAGTGTGATTTGGTGAGGTTTCCAATCTGCTGAGATCTACCCTGTAACCCAGCACAATGGGGCTGGATGGGAAATGTTTTGGGGAGCTCAAGCCATCAAACATTTACAAGTGAAAAACTCAACTGCAACAGACATTCACACACAATTGACATATACGCCCAAAGAATGAATGGGAAGCGCCAAGACTAACTGCAAGGACAAACTGCACTGTAGTCTATAGTGCAGATGCTAGTTGTACAGGCTAGAAAATAACATATAATCATGATCCTCTGTGCTTGCTTTCTTGAGAAGTTTGTTCACTCTACAATGACACAAGCACTAACTTGGTGCTCTTCAATTTGATAATCACCTCTAGTTTTGTCTTATGTGACAAACCCCCTCCCATTTCGAGCTCTAAGCAAGTTCCAACAAATGCTAAGAAACGTTAAGAGTTACTTGACTGATGAGCAACATCGTTAACGTAATATGTTGTTTTTCTACACTCAGCCATATTTGTTTCTCCATCCATCCATGCATCCATCCATCCATCCATCCAATCAATGTCAAATCCATTGAGGGAAAATTGACGGATGAGCCGGAGGTCGCTGAGCCAAATTTCCACTCTGCACCCCATAAATTGCACTTCTATTTTGGGATCAGCACATAGCAGTGGGCGCAGAGCAGACAAGAAAACAGATTTTGTGGAGACATCTTCAGCTCGCTCTCAGCACAGCAGAGGAAATTGAGTGTTAACAATCATCAAGAAAGACAGACAGACAGACAGACAGAAAGATACAGACAGATAGACCGATAGTAACCTCACCATTCATGGTGGTTGTCTACAAAGGCAGACATGGGGCTAATCTGGACAGTGTACGTATCATTAGCTGAATACTCAAACAGGCCGTAGTATGGGTTGAACAGTTCTCTGGACACCAGGAAGAAAAACTCTCTGGAAGGTCCGCTGTAGTCCAGCCTGTAACACACATAGATAAACATAAAGTCCACATAACTTCTGTAACTTCATCTAAAACTCAGTGCTGTACTGAGCTTTGTGTAAGTGTGAAGGTACTGGGACTAGGTCACCCCCTTGTATATTTTGGTAACCCCATTTCCCATAAACCCTTTTGATTCCTGTTGCTAAGAGGATATTCTTCCCTCCTCCTCGCTGCCATCGCTATGTTTTTAAAAGCAAGAAGAAGCCTGAGAGCTGATAGCAGCCCTTGATAACAGTGAATATGCAATCACTCCTTCTACCATCTGCTGCTGCAAGAATATCTAGAGGCTGTAGCTCTGTTTGCAGCAGAAGAACAGCACTCTCCTCCTGTCTGGGACAAAAAGTGATCTCCGCGTGTGTTGTAAAGCAATCCAGCAGATTTTGTGCAAAATCCAACCGAGCCACACACACAATATAAATACAGCGCCGAGGCTGCCAGTCTTCTCTGCAATGGGCTTGTTTGCTTACAGTAATTACACAAATGTCTCAAAATTAATGTGGTAATGACTAATTGATGTTAAAATGCTCTGTGTAGCAATTTTAAGGCCGTATTCCTCCAGTATAGGTGCCTGCACAGAAGAAGACTGAGGTTTGGGCCGCTCCCAGGTATGAATACGTGCAAACAAGGTGTTGCTTATGAAGGGCAAAGGTGCTTAGTCAACCTCCATTGGATATATTACATTTCAAAAATGTGCACACTGTGTTTTTATATCATGAATGAAATGCACAGGCAGGAAATGTGTTTCTCACCCCTCCTCCCCGACGAAGCTGACGTAGAGTTTACTCCTCTGCAGGTCTTTGCGCGAGTAACACATGATCTGGTTGAAGGCATCCTCCAGAAGGTGGTCCCTACGTATGATCAGCCTGGGAGAAGCACGCACGCACACACACACGCACACACACACACACACACACACACACACACACACACACAAACACACATTTCCCATCTGAAAATCTTGTGCTGGTGCATGTATGACTAATTTTGTAGAGATTCCCAGATAATTGTTCCCGTAATAATTATATTAATTACATGCTTTCAGTGCGGGCAGATGCCATTGATGTGGGAGTTACACACTTCCCAGAGATCACTTCAATCAAACAGTGTGTTCGGTGCTGTAATGTCTCTTCTCCTTGGATTTTTTGTTGAAGTTTGAGTTTCTGGAGGTGGCGCTTTTTTCTTTGTCTGTTCAGCGGCTACAACTACCCAGCTCTTCTTCTGTCTATTGCAAAGAAACCTCTGTTGCTGTTTAGAATAGCAAGTGTTTTCATGAACTGGGCTTAGGCTGAATCACTATTGTGTTCTATGCAGTAAATCAGCATGAGGGACCAGTAAAATAGTCCATTTTTATGAAAATGTTGTGAATTATGACTTCGAACACCCACTTGACTTTCCCCGGTCCCTGGCCATAGCCTTTGGTCTCCAGCTTTCGATAGAAGTTCCTCAGTTTAGCTTCAAAGTCTCGCTTGTAAGGAGCCGGAGCGCGGGCATTAGCTCGCTGGGTGCCTGGATTAAGAGCGAGATAGAGACAAAAAGAGAGAGAGAGAGAGGAAGATAGGAAGAGAGACAGGAGGAAGGTAAGGCATTGAGGTAAATACAGAGACAGAGGGAGAAGGGGATAGGATGAGGCCAAGAGAAGACAAACAGATGCAGGGAAGCAGAGGGAGATAAGATGAAACTTTAATGAACACCGTGGGGAAATTGAGTAAAGCCCGAATGGGCGTCGAATCAGAGAAAGGGGAGTTTCTGTATGCAGGTTAATCCTGGAATCCTCTTTTGTATCCGACTGTTACAGCTTTCATTAATTTGACAGAAAAGGAAAAAAAAATACACAGTGACTGAGAGTACTATGCAGTTTTTCCGGCTCAGAGCTTTATCTCGTTATCTGCCTGCGCTTTGGTTGGGCAGTTTAAGATTAGAGGCAGGCTCGGGGTAGAGAGGTGCGAGCAGAGTACACAGAGGGAGAGGGAGAGGTTGATCAGCATTGACAGATGAGCTGGAGAGAGAAAGTGTTTGAGTGTGTGAGATGGAGAGACAGAGAAAGAGGAAGACAGGTCCGCCATATCTCACTTAAAGACAGGTCACATCTAACTCTCACTGACTCACCATTCAAATAAACTGCTCTCCTCTATTTTTCTGTTGGATTCTGAAGATAATCGATACTTGGATTTGAGATCTTTTCCATTTAGGCTTCTGCTTTTGATTTACTGTTGTTACTGTTATGCGGCTTTCATTGTACTCCTTCTTTGGCAGTGTAAGGCAAGAGCTCATGCAAATAAAGCTCTGTCACTGCTGTGATTTATCATGCAAATAAAGAGAGGGGGAGAGAGAGAGAGAGAGAGCGACTCACCAGGGGAGCTCTGAGGAGACGAGAGGCAGTGGCCTGGGTGAAGTAAGGCGTGAGGTGGTACATATGACATCACCTCCTCCTCAAACAAGCTGCAGAGAAGTGCAAAATGCACCAAGAAACACACACTCAGCAACATCAGAAGCGTTTACATGCCACACATCTCGGCTGAGGGCAAAAGCCGATAAATCAACCGTATCACCGCTTTTCTCAGGCCATCCGGACTCCCATCAGCCTCAGTGACATATTGTATAACATGTAACATGCTTTTACCCATGTACTCCTTCCTACAACTACAACTGCAACTGCAGCGGTGCACGCAGTGCCATGTCATCACACCATTAACACACATGCACTCTGGGCTGTGGAGTCATGTAACAAGATTACAGCAATCGGCAACCATGATGAGATTACAGATCTTACTGACAAAATAAATGATTATTGGAAGGAAATGTAAGGAAAAAAATCAGGAAAAAATAGCCATTTTGATGTGAAGTCATAACCACCAAGAGCATTTGACACAACTTGACAACCAGTAATCATGACGGTAATGCTAATAGCTCAAATTATAGTCTGTACATGAGAAAATATTATCTGTTTAACATAATTTAGGAATTTGAGGTAAAACTAATCCAAAGGTAACAACATGTAATCTACTAAGTTACAAATGTGGAATGACCCAGTTAAGCAATTGATTGCAGTTTTCAGAGGGAACTAATGATCTGTGGCAATACACACACACACACACACACACACACACACACACACACACACACAGATAGAGACGCGCACAAACACACACGCATACAAGTCAGGAGGTTAACTGAGGCAATCCATTAGGATTAAAGGTTAACTGTATGTTTTGGTTGACTGATGATGATGGTAATGGTGGTGTTGTTGGTGGAGGGCAAGGCTAGAGAGAATGAATGAGAGGGGGAGACAGAAACAGAGGGAGAGAGAGAGAGAGAGAGAACGAGAGAGAGAAACAGAGAGAGAGATAGAGAGAGGGAGGGTGTACTTGAGCGAGTGATTCCTGGCAAGCTCGGGCTGCCTCTCCTGCAGTATCTCAAAGATGTTGGGTTGCCGTAGAAACGCCACTATCTTGTCATTGTAGGCTGGAGGAAGAAGATGACAGAATTAGGAACAAATGTCTGAGTGTCTGTGTGTCTGTGCGTGTACCTGCTTCTGTGGGCACGTGGATATCTGTGCGTTCATATGTATAGTTGTATATTTAAGTGTGTGTGTGTGTATGTGTGTGTGTGTGTGTGTGTTTGACTTACCCACAGGCACCAGATCCTGGTACTGACTTCGACTGGAGCCGCTGAAGGTGCTGGAGGGGCGGGGCATGACGGGCGGGTTGGTTTGGCGAGAGTCGTCCACCACCTGCGGCACAAGGAGGCACTAAAGTTCAGGTCGAATCCTGGTTCTGTGAGCAGTCCACAGGTGGGTCAACACTGACCTCAGCACCACCACTGGCTACAGTGTGAAATGAACATTTAAAGCTTGGACCATAAAAACATGCATGTGTTTAAAGGGACAATAAGTGATCTTTAAACCCGCTCTGAAAATATATATAAAAATGAGAATTTATTTTCTCAGATATGTTTGAAGTAGTGCACATTCATGAGATGATGTTTTGGAGGCTTAGAAAAATATATTTTATTCTATGTAAGAGGCCGCTATGTTCACCACCATGTTTAAGATCTTCTTCGTTGGTTTAGGGGTGGATCACCTATTTAGTGGGGTTTTACCACCACCGCCTGTCCATTACATGTACTACAGGTGTGTGTATGACAGCTACAGGGGTTTATGCTAGTCCCTTTAGTGTTCTTTGTTTGTTGTGCATTGTTGGCTAGCTAGCGAGCTCTGTGTTGTATTGGGAGTCAGATAAGAAAGAAAATCTAGAATGGAGGTTAATCGCTATACAGACCAGTGTGCAATAAAACGTAGAATAGACTTAAGACAATAAATCATTTTTTGCTGGACACATTTTATAGAATTAATAATTTTGCTGTAAGTAAATAAGTTGGGACTGGCTGTTATGAGGTAACCTTTTTTTTCTCATCATAGCCATGATAATTTTGACCAAAATAGTGTCATATTGACTGTTTTACAACACAAAGAGGAATACTTACACCCTCAGAGGAACTGGTCACAGCTCCTCTGAAGGTGTTACTTGTAGCTTTTTAACAACAACAAATCATTAACAATCAACAATCATCACTGGAAAGACTGCTACACTTAAAGGGAACAGAACCTTCATAAATGTCATTAGTAACACCTGTGTTTACCTGCTGTTTCATGACTAAATGACTGCTGTGAAAAAGACTACATTGTTTGCCAATATGTGTTATGTCTAAGAAAAAACATGTTAAAAATAGTTGCAAATACTTGAAAAATCAAACATGGTGTAAACTACAGACTGATAGAAGTACTAGAAAAGCACAGAAAAAAAATCTTCATTACAATAACTAGACCAAATGTTATTATGTTGTACCTCTGTACACTTGTTGCTGCATTTTGACTACCTGGTGTCATCTACCCAACCAAGCACAGGTGTTCAACCAGCATTCATCTGCCTGAACCAAAGACACAGTAACGAAGCATCCTATCCTTCTGACTGATCTCTATCAACACGGCCGTGTCTATCCTGAAGTTGACTCCAGGTGAAGAGTGGTGCAGTGTCGGCTTGTCTCTCACCTCCCCGGCACTGTGGCTGCGCTGGCGGCTCAGGTGCTGGCGGTGGGCCAGCAGACCGGTGGAGCGAGAGCTCTGGAGGGGTAGCCGGGGGTCGATGAAGGTCGTGGAGCGACAGTTGTGATCCACAAAGAAGGGCTGAGGACAGAGATGCAAACACCTATGGTCATGCACGGTCATACTCCAACACAAATACACAGAGACAGGAGGGCTTGTGACATGCATTTACTGGAGTTTTCCAAAAGCTTTTTTTTGACACAAGTTGCTGTTTCTGAGAGATACATGCTGTAAATGTAAAGTGACAATTGAGTGTATAGTATACAATATAGTATACCATAGAAAGTATATAGTATAGTATTGCATGGAAAGGATATAGCATAGTATAGAGTATAGTGTAGCACAGAAATGACATCAGAACACAGAACAAAATGTCCAGCAGCTGCACAACACAAGACTGCAGTCACACAGGCATACCCATGTTCCTCTGGTACACACACACACACACACACACACACACACACACACACCTTTCCGGTGTGGTCGTGCTTCATCTCCCAGCCCCGGGGAAGCTCCAGCTGCTTGTTAGAGAACATGTTGAGGAAGGTGACCAGG
>OMLF01013044.1:0-22626 GCA_900302615.1 Holocentrus rufus | reverse complement strand
TTTCCCCCTACTGATATGCATGAAGCCCACTGCAAGGGGCCCTCCACTGATCTCTCCATCTCCGCCCGCTACCCAGCGCTTTAATAATTCTCTCAGTGCAGAAGAAGGCATCTGATGCCTTTATGCTCACCACCACCCCAGCAGTTTTCTCTCATTAATTTGGTAGCACCCTGGTGAGCGTGTGCCTGTGTGGTAAGAAAAAAAAAAAAAAAAGACCTTCTTTACATCCTGATCCGTTTTCTGGAGCGCGGGTCTAAGGTGAACACGGCTTAACTGTTTGTTTCAAAAGCCATGTATCTTCCCAAGTCAAGCGGAATTATACTGAGATTTCAGATAGAATTACACCCTTGTTATGATTCATAATTTAAGGCCATTCAGTGTTAGATTAAATTCATTACAGTGCTGCATATAGCTGTGATGATAAATCATAATTAGCTCTGTGCTTATCCCTAAAAATAGAGAACTGGGAAGATTTGCTACTGCTATTACCTTTGATGAAAAGAAGTTCTTAAAAAAACTGACACAGTAAAATATTACGCTCTAAATTTTCTATGGCTCCGGAGAAGAGGAGATGACTTTTTTATACACGAGGAACAAAATTATGTATGTTTGATATTGTAATATCAGTTCCATAAGTTCCATTTATTCTTTTAATTGAGTTCAACCGACTGCACTCGAATGACTCAAAAAGAGAGTGGAAGTCAAAAACAGTCTGCCAGGAGCCGCTGCTGATGGTTGTTTCACACAATTACCGCCCACAGATAATTTCCCCGCCTCAGTCACCCTCCAACGAAACCTCAAAGTGAATTTCATTCCCGTTTTATTTGAAACAACTGGATAGACATTTCAAACTGATTACATAACCTCACTTCTCATTTTAAAAGACAAAGCCCGATTACTCAACAGCAAAGCTCGATGGACCACACACAAAGCAAATTTTTTTTTGTTATATTTTAGACTTTTAGCCGACACAAATCCTCCGTGAGTTTCAGCAGAATTAGCTTCGGTTCTTGTCAGGGTTAAACTGATATCAATATTTTTTTAAACAGAAGTCGAATAAAGCTGACATGCAAGTAGTCCTGGTTGTAAATTATCCATCCATCCATCCATCCATCCTTTCCACTGTCCCTGATCTTCAGTTATTGGAGACGAAAGACAAACTCAAACAAGTGAATAAATAAAAGTGTGCAAGGAAAATACAATTTCATTGCTGGTTTTCCAGACTGTTTTTATGCAGCTGTGGGCGACATCCAGGGTTGCCAGATGTTGTGAAAGAAACAAGCAACCCTGACTTTCTAAAGAACTTTGACTTTTTCCGTCCAAAAAACAACTAAAATGAGATTTCATGATAAACCATGAATACATTAGTCAAGGATGTTTTGCAGTGCAAGCAGTTATGTTGAATGAGCTGCCAGGATGGTTCTGATTTCTTTCTTTCTTTTTTTTTTTTCATCCCTCAGGGCCGTGTCCCTGTGAGCCCCATGGAAAATCACCTGCGATCTCCTTGAATGGAAATGAATCTTTCATTTAATGCTAATGTTAGTTTTACTTTGCCAGTATTACAGGCATCCCACAGATAAATTCATCATTTTAGTTTGACACATCACACATCTGTGCTGAAAGACAAGATTTGTTTATTTAATTTTGTATCAAACAGATTATATATTCAGACATCTTTCCAGTTTTTCCTCCTTTTCCTTGTCTTTACACAATTTTCCCCCCTATTCTGCCCACTGACGCCGTCTTGCCAGTTAGCTTTGGGCCTACTGAGAACTAGTTAAGGTGTTATTCACGCATTCTAAGTGTGGGGGAGGTGGTGGTACGTGCCGCGGTGTAAGCAAGGGATTGTGTTTTTATAAGTGTGGAGGGAAACTGGACAGCAGGCGGAGATCTTTGACAGATGTTTTTATTTCATCTGTGGCGCTTCTATGTTTTATTGAGCAGTCAGAAGAAAGCCAGGACAGTTATGAGACAAACCGCGTCTACCTATATTTTCCAGAAAAACAAGGCAAAAATCACTTATAATAAGCAGACAATGCAACTGCAGTGACTGTCTCATATCATAAAAGTTCAATATTGTTGATATATCATGTAGTTCCTGCATTGCCAAGATTACAAACACCCATGTGACAAACACCCAACATGTTGGTTGGAGGATCATGTATGCACTGGCAGCCCCTCTTCCTAAATATTCAGATGTGAGTGGGTTGGCCACATGTACCACTGGCGAGCTGGTGATGTTTTTTTTTTTGCCGTGGTGTCATGGAAACAGACCGCCTGTCAAACCGCAACCTTCCCACAACCCACCTGTCATCTGTCAACAACCACAACATTGTCTTTTTAACTGAAACAAAATCAGCACGCAGGGCAGGTTCACATTTTTATGGGCCTATTCTAAAAGCTTCCACTGTGATGAAAAGGCAGTAACAGCAATAACAAAGAGGAATTTCACAAAAGCCTCCCCCGCTCCACTAAACCCAAATTGCTCAAAGGTGGATGCAATATGAAGTACCTCATACCACTGTATTGGCATTATTTGGTTTTTACCCCCCGTCTCTGACTGCGGATCTCAATAATCCTATCAACTTTTTTGTTTATTTAAATCTAATTTGCACTTAACAATGTGCATCCAATTCCCTGAAGTTAATGGGGATCTTCACAGTTATTTGCTGTTTGGATTCTTGCCTTTCATGAAAAAAAAAAAAACCCAAAAAAAGATGTGGAATGTGAATGGCCCTGGCAGAGTTTCACCACACTGCATTTGTTTTGTGCCTCAGACTGCCTGATAACCTTCAAATGCAGCAATTCTCTGATTCTCTGATTAGAGCTCAAGTTCAACTTAAGTTCAAGTTTGGCTTCTGCAATTTCAGCGGCAGATAAAATAAGTAATCTGAGTGAGTAAACAAGACAGCAAAAAAATAAATAAATCAACCCAAAAAATGGAAAAATGGCCCTTTGAATGACAGCATAACCTCAATTCTTTGGAGTCTTGAGGAATTAAAGACCTGTTTGTGTTTAAGACCTGAAGAAAGACCACTTTGAAAGACCACTTTGAGTCATGCAAGGCTGAATTGCAATCCTTTCGCATGCTGACAAGTGAGTCTCACCTGGGATTCATGCAATAGTTTCATTTATCGTGCAAACTGGTATAAATCTAGACTTCACAGGATGCAGACCCGTTGGCAGGATGTCCAGAGCCCATATCAAAGATCAGTAACGGGGCTCGATCCAGGCATTTTTAAGTGACTGGGATCGGCTACAAAACACCGGATCAAATTCCCATTAGAATAATTTCATCTTCTGCCCAATTCTCGTCAACTTACACAAGACATACTTGCGGCAGTAAACCAGAAACAACGTGATTAAGTAGAGAAGCATGCTGTTGAAATGTCAGCCGTGCAGAATTACTTTATTCTGCAAACTGAAGCAGCCCTACAGCTATTTGTAACGTTGAAGTATCCCAATCCAAGAGTTTAACTGGATACAAAATACCAAGATACTGGGAACAAAAAAGGTAATTGGTACATAAAAGTTGATCGAGACGTAAAAAAAATTTTTCTTTGCAGCCTCGAGTAGAAGAAGCCCATCAATATCCACTAACCGAGCCAAGATCTTAACACACTTTAAAAGAGTAAACAGCATTTGTTTTACTAAAGGACAGAGGTTTTTAATTTATGTATCTTTCAAAATGGATATAGCCTTTTGGAAATGAAAGCCTAATGCAGGCCCCGAGGTCTTAATCATTATTTATTAGAAACATTAGGTGCACACTTTGCTAAACAGCACCTTCCAGTTCAATGAGTGGGTGCATTTTTAACATAGGTGGCCCCTATGAGAATAAAAACCTGGCAGTGTTTGTGCCGTGCTCCAGACATCAGCCACAGCACCATTTCAGCTATAAGCGTTGAATGAAGACTGTTTCAGCAGAGAAAAGCAGGTATTAAAAAGTGGTGGAAGGGGTTTGAATAGTTTGGTAAAAGTATTTCTGTTTACCAAAAAAGTTGTCTATTCAACTGGACAAGGACACATGAAATAGAAAGGCAGCGTGAGGTAAATGACACACACTGAAAGCTCTGTAGCCTATTCAAAATGATAATGGGATGCCTGTGCAAGACCACGGGAGTAAAAACCAAGGATTAGCAAAGCAGACGAGGACCAACTTAAGAGATTTCTCCAGGGACAGAGATCAAGACAAAGACCTAACATCCAGAATTACACACAGACCTACTGATTATCATTGATTTAGAGCTCAATAATCAATTAATCCCAGTTGTAGCGCTGAATAATTTAGAGCAGCCTTCTCTCTAGCTGTGCACCTTTGAGAGCTTAACAATGGGGAGTAATCCCGTGCAGAAGTCCAATAACCATAGAACTATTAAGCTCTCCCCGACTGTTCAGGCTGCTCTTAAGCCACACTCGCTCCCCTCTTATAGTAAAGAAGATTTATGGCAGCTCACAAGAAAATGTGTTATGACCTTAATATGCAAAACCCTCTCGCTCTGACAATGCAGCGCTGTTCCAGGTTTTACAGGAGGCTTACAGCACGCTGCGGCTCTTCCACATTTTCATGTTCATGACACTACATTATGAAGATGAAAGACGATACCGCGCACAAATCACACACTTTGAAAGGTGTGACAGGCAGAATAATGAAGTGATTACTCTTTCTTTAACATGTAATCCATCCATTAATTTGACAAATTTACCCAATGCCACATCCCATTTGTTTCGATATATTCAGTGTCTAATATATGTACATGCACATGTGTCTATATAGTGTATAAACATACATGCGGATTTTATTTCAAAATCTACTGTTTGTAAAATTTGACACATACTCTGGCAAAATGAACACGGGCTTAAAAAGCAAGAAGATTGAATAATGGTGTTATTAGATAGCTGGAGTCCATAATTTACAAAATAGCAACATTTTAGAGGACGTAATTATCCGTGCATTTTAGAGGCTGAGTAATGAACATCAAGTAACACGAGAAAACACAAAGTATGATGTGAAAAAAAAAACTTTTATTGAGGCAAGCATTCACATCACTGAGACTTGAAAGCCCTCAAAATCCTCTGGAGCTGCATTGAAAGCTGACCAGAAAGTAAACCATCTAATTTCACACAGCTCTGCAGACGCACAAGAAAAACGACGCTGAAAGTCTCTGGCTGGGATTACTATGATTTGTGTGTCAATGCGTTTTAAAATCGAAAAAAAAACCCCAAAAAAACAAAATGTGGCGCAATAAAAAGCCGTGTTCTTGATTTAAAAGAATCCGAAAGCTCGTGTTTGTGGAGCAAATGACTGAATTATTATTTGTCGCTGGCGGAGAAACTCTTTGAGAACAGGCGCTGCACTGTTTGGGGAGATGACGGCTTGACAATTTTACAAGCGGATTTTAATACTGCTGCCAAGAGGTGATTGCTTCCCTTTTCACATGGCGCTCTACAACTATAATCTGAAGTGACTAGTTCACATCCACTTTAGAGCTGAATGTATAACAGAACATGCGCATCACTGACAGAATGCATTACAGCTGATGCTGCACGGCGCATTACAGCCGCACTTACTCTCTCTCTCTCTCTCCGGACACTGATAGGAGATCCATCAATGTCCGGCGCACGCCAGTAAGTGCATTACTTGACATCACAGAATGAATGTTGTTTCACTGTGCACATTAAAAAAACATCTACCACACTGCATGTCTTGCATATTATGCTTAGGCATTTCTTGCAGATTATTAATGATCTTGCCCTGCAGTACAGTAACCATGGAGGACTGTAATTGGACGAGTCTTGAGTCCTTAGTCAACCTCAACATCAGAGGCGCGCCTGTTGAAGTCAGTTTGCGTTATAGGATCCAAGAGACGTATAGAGAGAGCCCAAGTAGTGAGACTTCAAATTCTGCACCTGCTGCACTTAACATGTCAAACACCGGCTCGAGGAGAGAAAAGGGAGAGAGAGGGAGAGAGAGAGGGAGGAGAGCAAGTGGTAAAAATTTATAGCGTATACCTGTGAAACGTTCTCTTCCCTGACCACAGCCTCTCCACATTTTTATGCGCTCTCAGGCTTTCACCTTCACGGCCGGCTCCGAGTTCCTCCAAACACACCGGCGTGCACCAGCTGCTGGCTGCAACTCGCACGTTGGGTCGCAATCACATTAATTCACTTCTTCAGCTGACATGCAACATTTTCTGTGCCCATTTGCACGCTGGTCTCCTGCTGCAAATTCTGTTATCAGTTCTCACACATGGTTGTATTTGTATTCTTTCAGGGTCACCCGATTTCATTATGTATTCAGGCTGATTTTTTACTTCATAACACTTAATATAAATACAATATGGCTTCACATACCTATACACTTTTTTTCTCCACTCATATTTACTTACTTGAACTGCAAAAATGTAATGTGTTTGCTGCACTTATTCCCTCAATATTGCAGCATAATCCACCAAAGTGTCTGAAATTGTCAGCAGCATGAGTTTATCTAATGCACCAATTTATTTGTATTGATTTATTACATAATTCTCTCTTTTAAATTACCTACTTAATATTCTATTGTGTGTGTACAGTGTATTAGAGTCTTTCTTACCCGCTGAATCTCAATTTCGAGACCTAAATTCCTCACAGGGATCAAACCTTTTACATGTCACTTCTCATCCCTTATAAGGCTGATATAATTATTACAGAGACAATAAATATGCATGACTTTATCTGCACAGATGTACTGATATTATACACTGGCACACAATGGGCTCTCGTGTTATGATGCTATTTCATCCATCCTGAGTTTCATTTTTCTGAGGCCAAACAGGCGTTTGATCTAATAAGGCTTATTAGATGGAGCTGGGTCGCACCAGTGATGCAGGTGTGTGTTTTGAACACTGTGCCCAGTGGAGCTTATTCAATTGGGTGCAGCAAAGCAGAGCAGAAAATGCATTTACTACTTTTGCGGCTCCGGGCTAACCAGCATGTCCACCTGCGTTACTGCTCAACTGGTAGAATACACGATTCCTGCGAGGCTGACATGATTTTGTTAGTGTCCATTCTTCTGCAGAGCGGAGACGTGATTCATAAATGCTGTGGAGAACAGACAGCCTCCTGTAAGAGGTTTCTCTTTCAAAATGATTTAACCACCATTTGAAACAAATGTCATCTTGTTACAGACTTATTGTTGGCACGAAAGTGAAACTCATTTTTCAAAAAACATAGAAGTCATCAGCTATTTTAAGCTCTATGAACTAGAGGCATTGTTAATGATTGAATCCTCTGTATGTTTAAAGACACAATGCAATGAAAATGAACTTTTTCAAGCAAGTTTTCCATACCATCCAATTAACAATAAATGTAAAAAAATCACTAAATTGTTTTTTTTCTTTCTTTCTTTCTTTTTTGTTGTGTGTGTATCCTCAGTGGTGACATCATGCTGAACCATGAACACAATTGCAACCCACAAAAACTAAATTTAACTGCCGTTCTCTCCCTAACTGATCACCCATTGGTTCACACTTTTTGAAAGATGCCTCTCCGTGTTAAGCCCCGCCCCGACATCCCATTTTAACAGGAAATACATCAAACCACATGAGCAAGAGGCTCTCTGAATCCCATCTGATGGTTTCATTACTTTTTTTTTCTAAACATAAATATAACCCTTCCTATGATGGATGGATCAGACTTAGCATCAAAGGATAAAAGGATTTTTGTCACATACTAAATGGAAATCCAATCCAGCGCCCCTCCCCCACTAATAATTTCACTGCCATCCTCCGAATGTCATTACATCATTACGACGTAAATGCAAATGGACTTTAAGGAACACTGCATGTCGCCTTCGGCTGACAATTGCTTCTCTCCCTCTGATGATCGCCTCATTTCTCTGCGCGGCGGGGTCAGAAGAATGCAGAAAATGGCTCGTCGCTGATCCCCTCTTCCTTTGACAGAGGACACTGTGATGACTTTTTTTTTTTTTTGTTCTTCCAATTTGGCCAGTTTTGACCTACCAACGGCAACCCGGAACGTGAGGTTATTTTGGTTTTTGAATTTCCAGTGGCTTCGTTTAATACGATAATTTCACAGTAATTACAGGCATTCAGCACAGAAATGTAATGTCATTATACGCTTGCTCGGTGACAAATTCTTGGTTTGGATTGAGAGCGGCACACTTACTCAGTGTTGATTTTGAGGGGCCTATAGAGTGAGAATCACAGCTTCACGTGGCGAGAAAACAGAATGAATCCTACTGTTCTCTCTCCTCCTCAACAGTCCATGATGATAAGCATGAAATTACAGCTGTGTGCTGACGCTACAAGCATCGCCGCTTTGTGTTTCAATCTCGTGAACAAGCCAACAATAACGGTCTTACTATCCAGAGTTCCTCCTCCTCCTGACATCCGACGCGCAAAACAATTACAGACACACTTGGATTCACCGTGCAAACACAAGACTTTGCACTGGTGGCGAGTCATTTGACACTGAATCCCAACTGCATGTTTGCATCACCTCAGGAAGCAGATTGCAACCACAGACCAAGTTCAGTGAATGGCGCTTTCACATTACTGCACTTAGGCTGAATCTTTCAGGGTCAGGAAGCGATTTGCATCTCTTGTGCAGCGAACACCACTCCAAAGAAAAAAAAAAGAGTAAAATTTAGAGAACTTAAATGGAGTGAACAAATGTCCCACACTCAGCTGATCTCGCAAGTTCATTTTCTGGCCACGCAGTGTTGCCAACTAATTTTCAGGGAAAGTTGCTACAGACAGGTCAATTTGTTGCTAAAAGTTGCTAAATGATGTTGTGATGTCATTATGTGATGACGTCGTTACGGAAAACTGCATCATTGTGTAGAATAGGCAATGCTGCTTAAATTGACTGGCCCTTTCAGCGAAAAAACATGATTTCAAATTTGTTAGTTTAGATTTGTTTGTTCACTACCACATTTTTTTTTGGAAAATAATATAAAGTAATAAAAACACATTTTTAAGTTGTTTTTGTGTCATTTAGAGGGAAAATTTGTGCATGTTACCATTTGGGTCACAGCAGAGAGTTGCTAAAAGTTTATACATTTTAAAAGTAGCTAGCTAGCTTTTTGAAAAAAAAAAAAAAGTTTCCAGGCTAGTTGGCAGTTGGTATCACTGTGGCCACGTTTCAACCAAAGTGTTATTATAAGTCCCAGTTGGACCAATCAGCTTCCTTTGTTCCTTTGAGGAACTACAGGTGTGACTTCAACCAACATGCTAACAAGCTAGCAATGTGATTACCCATATGCTTGCTCACTTTCACCATCACAGTTGCTGCTGTTTGTTTAGCTCCGGCAGTTTCACGTGACATCACATGGTTTGTCTGTCTGATTGGAGGAGTTAGCTAATGACAGACAGATGCTTGATCCAATCACCTGCTGTGCATTTTTGCCCCTTTTCAAGGCAGTTTGAACCTGACAGCCCAGGCTCTGTTTCGTGAAGTCAACAACAGAAACAAAATAAGAGCATGTTTCTGCCAGGATCGAAGTGAAAGGTCATAAATAAATGCAATTCAAATGTATTAAATTTGTCATTCAAATGTATTTAATTTCTTACTAAGATCTTTGCTATTCAAATAAATGTTCTTGGATGTTAGGACAACAGTCATTTTCATATCTGCTGTTGCCATGGTACCAGTGGGGTAACTTCCCCATACACTGATGATGTTTCCTTAACCTTGTTGTTGAGTTTTGACAATTGCTTCAGTGCTCAGGAAACACACCAGGACACACAGATTCAAATGTTCACACTTCTCTCTGCTGTTATATCTGCACAGCTCTCACGCAACTGTGATGCACTTTGTGGCCCTGCTGACCTGTGTTGTCACCGTAGCAACTAACCATGATCAACATTTTACTCTGTGTTATCTGTCCAAATGACTTCCGCAAACAGTGCAATGACTGTTCTGGTCCATTTAATTTCCGTGGTACAAATGCACTGTCTTATAAACCTGCAGGACTAAGTGGAGCTGCAACAGAAAGGGACGTCCCATCCCTGCTAACTGGGGTTCGTCCTATTTGCCAAATTAAATTCTATCAATGTGCAATGTTGCCTGCTGCAGCTTTGAGAATAAATGCAGCCCAATCGATATTTCTGAGCATGAACAACTCTCTGCTCCCAAAGCCAGAAACCCGGGGAGCCAAGACTCCAATTTTGCAGTGTCATCAGGTGTGAAGTCTGGAGCTGCTCCATAGACAATACATGGGAGACTGAATTTGTGGATGACCACAATGTTTTTCCGAGTGTTTATATCCAAGCGAGCTTTATTTTGTAGCAGCGTTGTCAGTTTTGGAGAACAAAATACTCCCACATCCCCTGGAAATCCCTTTCGGCGCTCTCCCAGTCACCTTTACTGTCTTCCCCAATTCATTCTCTATGGTGCAGCTGTGAGCTTTATACCTGACAACATCACAAGATTGAGCCTCACCTTGTTTACGCTCAGCAGAATCTACTAGACCATGGGAGTAACATCGATAAATTGTTAAGCTGAAATGGCGTTTCCCTTTAAACCCTAACAGTTTCAGGACGAGGTAGCGCTGCCTGCCAGGGGGTGCTGACACTCATATGAAGTGAATGTTTGGAGATTATGAAGCACGATTATACAACCGTGACATTCACAGATTTAAAAAACACTCCGCTCATATTTGGAGGGACACGAGTTTGGAGCATTTGCAATTAAGCTCATCTATGATTAGACTGACTCACCCCTGATGATAAACTGCAGCTAGAGCATCCATTTGGGTTCTTCTATGTGTCCGTGACTAAGGTATCTAAAAGACTACAAAGGATGATATTTGCCTTTTTCTTTTTTTTGTCTGCATCTTCTTTGCATTATTCCTGCAGGTGTCTGCGCACAGTTTGAAATATTGGGGCTCATTTTCCTCCCTTCAGAAGATTCATCCTCAAACTCAGACTTGCCTGAGCTAGATAATCCATCATGGTAAACATTAAGCCTTATTTTGGTTTTGTTGAACCCTTTGTTTTGTCATTATTTCACTTTTTTTTATATCAGCGCTGCATTATGTTACGTTCTGCTTACTGTCAATCATCTGAAGATCGGAAAGTGTGTATGCCAGGAAATAATCCCTTAAAACATGTTGCCTTACAAACCTTTTTGGTGACATCAGTGTCTTTTTATTTAGGGAAGGTGGTTAATTTCAGGCAAGGTTTGACATTGTAAATTTGGTATTTTGAAAATGATGTTAAAATGATGTTTAAGAACTAATTACATATGGCATGCATTGCAAAATGACTGGGGCAAACTTAGGCTAGGTTAGACAGTAGTAAATAGGTCATACCTCTAAATGACACCGGTGCTCTACTTTAATTAACTTTGTAAGTGACGCTGTACGATAACGAGGAAGCGCTGCTGAGGCTTTTCTATGGAATGGGAAAAAAAAACGCATTGAAATGAATAGGCACAAGCTCGCAGGGGCAAATAAAAATGTCAACACTATTACACACTATCAAAAACAGAGGGTAGGTGTGACCTGTCACCTGTGCACATATGCACACCACACACACACACATACACACACACACACACACACACACAGAGCTATGAATGAGCAGCTGGCTGGGAAGCAGGGACCCGGGTCACGCCAGCCCAGGTGGCCGTGCTGTAAAGTGACAGTGTGATTTAAGTGCTCTGTCGTCGTAGGGCCCGTTATCTGCCGCCGCTAACGGGGCCACGCCGACACGGCCCGACAGCCAATGACTGTGGCTCGGGAGGCAGCGCTGATAACGGATAGGTTCATCCCCCTCAAATTCCAGCTCTCGTGTGCAGTGGCATAAAACTCTGAATCATGCGTTTAGGTGGCTGTCGTATACATTTAGATCCAGAGAGTGGTATTCCTCTTTGTCTCGGTTCCTACTGAATGCTGACTTGACTTTTTACTGCTTATTTTTAAAGATTTTTTTTTTTTGCCTTGACAAAAAGTTCAAAGTAGAGCAAGACAGAAAGGATGGGGAGAGAATCAGAATCAGCTTTACACAGCAAAAAAAATCTTCATCATTTAGCTTCATATTGAGTCTTAAAACCTTGTTTTTCTTCAATCAAGTGGAAAAAATCTCCCTGTGGGCTGAGGTAATCCCACGTGTTTCCAATGCAATTTCACTTGTTTGAGCATTTTTTTTTTTTAAGTCAAAATAAGGGCTTCTTTCCTGATTACAGCCACGTTAAAGAAACATACAGGGAGAAATCCAGCATGGAAAAGGGAGAGCTCACTTCATTTTCATCATTAAGCTCCACTGAAGCTGCAGCTGCTCTCTATTTGCATCACCCTCAAACAACATCCTTGTTACACCCTAAAATAACAAACCGGCACCAGAAACACAGTGGGAGTCACAAATCTCTATTTTTAAAGACTATTAATGTGTCTTAGGGTGGAATTTTCCTTCAAGAAACTACTTAAGCTTTATTTTTATGTTTGGAAAGACGTGCACACTGTTCACTTCTTGCTTTGGTCTTGAATAAGGCTCAATTTGATCTGGTCTCGGTCTTGAATTGTGGTCAACTCCCTTTGGTTCTGGACTTGACTCAAAATAAATGGAAAAAAAAGGTTTCTACTCAAGTGGTCTTGACTAGAGCCCTGTTTAGACCATCATAAACCCGCTCAAAGACTCCTGAAGTTTAATTTCACCTCTGTCCTTCTCCATCTAATCAAGCTGGAGCAGAGAAGACTGAGCTTCCTGTCAGATCCTTATGTCTCCCTTTAAATTACTGGCCGAGAGCCAGTCCGTCAGGCGGCGCGTCAGCCGCCATATCGTTCTGCCTGATCAGCAAGCAGAGGCTGAGGCAAGCGTGTCTCTTAGGCGGCTCACGGCGATCTGGATAATTAGAGTTTGGTTCAATTATGGTTCCATCTCTTGAAAGCTGATGATTATAACCAGCACCGTGCAGCAAGTACTGACAGTAACCCACTCAAACACACACACATGTACACACACACATGACTGGGTAAAAATACACCATGTGCACACATTTACACAGGGTGGGAAATAAGTAATTACATATATTCATTTTACTGTGATAAAGTATCTTTGTTATGGACTATTTTGAGCATTTTTAAAGGCAGTAATTTCACTTTAACTTAAGGGCATTTTTGCTTAAGTGTTGCACTTAACTGCTTTCCAAAGTTTCCAATGAAAAGAATCTAGTTTGAACTTTGTGCTCTCCTTCTTTTAGAACTGAATGGAAAAGATCACATGTATAAGTGTGCTACCTTTTACTATTACTTAAGTGGATTTTTAAAGTGGCACTTTTGCTTCTATTTCGGTAAAATAGCGAAGTAACAATACCTCTCTACTCGAGTAGGATTTTCTAGTACTCTTTCCACCACTGCATTTACAGTAAAGATATTGTTATGCTGTTGTGAGCATGCGAGTGCAGAAGAGATAAAGAAATCCTGTTTGCATGGTGAGCGGCAGACATAAACAGCTGCAGTTTATCTTTCTGAGTGATACCGCTGCTGATTTACATACCGTATATGACCATACCAACAGAACCGTGACTGCTGTCACTGAACTTAAAAGACTGCTGCCACGGACACATGGATTATCTGTCAGCACTGGGAGACAGACAGGCAAGTCTCAGACGCACAAAAACACAACCCAACAGACGGGGAAACAGATAGATAGGACAGACCTCTCAGCACTCATCACATTTTCATTAGATGCGGTCCGTTGTTACACCTCGAGCTCGGTCTCTGTTACCAATCAATAGTGATTGAAGCAGCGCATCACACCCTGGAGCATTATGTCCTGTAATGAGATTCTTCTCCCTGGGCGTCCCTCCCTAATCCCACATCTCTATCTGCGCTTCGCGGGCCTTCGGAACAGCTGAGCGGGCTGAACATGCGCGCTCTACATGAAATTCAGTGTTAACCCTGCCATCTTGAATAAGGACTAGACAATGGAGCTGAAATGGAATGGATGCTATGCCTATTACCGAACATGTTAATCCTCTTAAGAAGTTAAGAGAGGTCTTGATGACGTATGGGAGAAGCTGGGGTTTGGAGCTCGGCGGTGATGAATGGAGACACGGCTAAGAAATGAGGTTCATCCGAAACAATGGCGGGCCCAGAGCCTGGTTCTCATAGTCATTAACCTGCAACTCTCTTTTGGGGGCGCGAGAAAAGAAAAGTAGTCCAGTGTAAGAAGGTGGGACTATCTTCAAATTTGCACCGAGCAATTTGAACATATTCCGTTGCCAAATGTCTCCAACCAACATTAATGATGATAAACTTTCGCAAAACCGATCCTTCTCAAACTTTCCAAGTCATCCTGCATGGATCTGCGGTTTGAATAATCTCCCCATTTTTCATGTGCAAGTGAACAGCGTGCCAACACGCTGTCAGTGAAGTTGCGATACCAGCTGCAACTGGGGTGTTAAGAACGACTGCCAGAATCATGCTACCTCATTAACCGGATTTTTCCCCAGACCAACATTTGGCTGATGTCTACAACCCGACCAGTGCATGCATCTTAGGAGCCTCATCAAAGCCTCTCTTTAGAAACGGCCTCCAGCGAAGTGTAGAGCCTCTTTGGGGGAACGTTAAGTAACTCGCTTTGATAATGCCTCATGAAAGGCGGGTTCTGAGGCGAGGAAAGCAAAAAGCATCGGCATCAATAAGGTCAACGGAATCGATGCTGTACCGGTGAACAGAACAGAGAGCATGAAGGTACTGAAGGGTAAACATTCGAAAAAATTTTCTGGGTAAAAAATAAAAACACACTCAAGGTCTTGTCGACTTAAGTGAAGCTGCACTAAAACAAACAAATACAGATAGACGAAGGCGACTGGACCCCGGCTCACCTGTCTTTCCCCGTCTCCTTCTTGAAGACCATGTCGCAGTAGTTCATCCGGTCCTCCGTGGTGACGTAGATGCGTGCGTGGGGGTAGTTCTCAGACGCCTGCCGCAGCATGTTGTACACGATGCCCTTGCCGTCCTTCCTCATGTTCCTTAGGGGTCCCCACACCACGTAGACGGTGTCGTTTCCCTGGCCGAAGAAGTACTGGGGCTTCTGCAGCAGCAAGGGAACGCTGGTGTGGGAGACGACCCTCAGGGTGGTTCGCCGGCCCACGTCCTGCTCGAAGCCGCGCGTGGGCGCGTTGTTCATCCGCCAGATGCAGGAGGAGCGGTCGATCTGCGGGCCGGCAGCTTGTCCCAACATCTGACCGGAGCTGGACACGATGCTGCAGAGCTCACAGTTCAGCTTCAGGGGCTGCAGGGGAGCGAACATTTGAATAACAGAGTGATATTTTATTACTCCTTGTGGGGAAATATTCTTTTTACTTTTCACTTTTAGTCCGAAACAGAATATGAGTTGGAGTTGAAAGCCACAAATCTGGGCACCTGGCAAAGCTATCGTTGAGTCATTGGAATTGATCAATAATCCTATCAAATCACTGCAGATATATTATAGTCATTTTGTGCTGTGGGGCAATAAAAATCTGACTTACTGCACTTTTAAGAGTTTTGTTCCAAAATGAAATAACCACCATTTACAAAAAGTGACAATTACTCTGACAAAATGACAGCGACCACAAAATTAAAACATACTGCATTATGGTAATTTTTAAGGATAGTAATTACTTAAGCCCTTGGCTGACAAAGTGACAAAAGTGACTCCGTTGTGCTCCACAGATATTGAACGATGAACTCAGTGTTGTATTTTTCTGCAAAATACATTCCATGCTATGATGCTGTTATAGTTTATGACATCGTATTTAACAAGTATAGAAATACTAATATTGAAGTGATATTTTGGCAAGTGGGCAGCGTGATCAAAACAAAATAAAATGCATTTGGTAATTATCTATAAAGATACTCATCAGGGTTTTACAGCCCTATATAATTTTCATTTATTTCTGAGATTAATATCACTGAGCTCAGAGCTAGCATTGATTAAGTTAATTGAATGTGAGCCCTCTGAGGTTACAACACATGCACGATGGACCAATGAAGTTTCATTCTCCAAATGACACATTCTGTTACTGCAGCGATGCAGAATGTAAAAACAAGGAAGTTGCATCATTCATCTGCATTTCACTGAAGCAAAAGGATTTGTAATGAACCCTCAATAATTGTTCTTAACTGCACTCTGCCAAGGGAGGAAGAAAGCCCTTTCTGAGCCTGAAATGGGAGATTTACCTAATTGAAGCTAATATGCTTGGTTTGTTTTGACGAGATTAAAGTTACTTAAGTAATGAATGCAAGAGAAAGTTAGAAAAGAATGAGGGAAAAAAAGCGGGGTGTCATGACTAAGCCCTCCTCGATCATTTTGCTTAATGGAGAATAACACTAATGTCACTGGTTTGAATACAAATTGCATTTGTGCTGCATTATGGCGCACTGTTTAGGCAGCGTAACATGAAATGGCCCCGGAAATCCTTTCTTGAATGTTCTGCATTCAATCAACAAACAAGAGATTTAGTGCGCAAGCAGAATTCCACAGTGCACTGCAATAAATAATAATACAGCTCTATGGTTTTAGCTTGCTAGGGTTCCTGATTAACTTCATGTATGTCCTGTCATCAGTCATAACCATGCATGAGCTGAAGTCAGAGGCTTAGAAAGGCAGCAATACAAAAACGATGTTGATTTTTCATAACAGTGTGGAATAGTTCGAGAGAGCAACCTGTATTGCACCGGCTCCCATACAGGATTCAATCATGGGTTAAGAAATGATCTTTGGGCCTGGGCTCGTACCTCTCCATTTACTGGGTGGTTGAGACACACATCACTGCAGCCTTGAGCTGTCAGCGGCTCGTCCATTAGCAGCCGCTCCCCTCAGCCCAGCTCATAACTCCATCACGCCTCTCAGCACATATAGATTGGCTGGGCTCTGTGGGGAACGCTGGCTGGCAGACTGCAGGTTCAGTTAACCCTCTGTGGCTGCAAAGGTTCAGACTGGCAGTTCGACCACTGAGCTGCTTTTGAGCAAGGCACTTAAGGGCAAGACTGAGGATGGACACGCATGCATATGATGTAGGGGTGCAACAATTCCCTCACTGCATCGATGCATCGAAGCACTTCGGTTGTCTGATTTTCTTCACGTTTCAGAGGAAAAACCATAGCCTTAGTCTGGCATTACATGGTGCAACATCCATGCAACTAGCTGCAGGTTGCAATACTGTTGGCATGACAACAAATCCATGTGGAACATTCCAAATGATGATGCAACCAAATTAAGAATTTTCAGTGGATGGCTCGCCTGGACGTTGCATGGAACTGAAGCTGCATTTCAGTTGGACCACGGAAAGCCAGCCTCACATAACTGAATGTGTTTATTTGGTGTGTATAAAAGTTTGGTTAGAAGCACTTGGCTAAATTGTGGACCCAAATCGTGGTTTAGAAACTTGAATCAAACTCAATCTTTCCAATAAATAAATAAATAAATAAATCATTCTTCAATCGAGCAAATCAGCTAGTAAATTGAATTAAATCTCTGGTGAGGGTAAATTCTCACCACTAGTATGAAGCAGGGAATTTATCGAAGAGATTATGTGATCTCAGTCGACCTTCCCAGGATAAATAAAAGTTAATGAAAAAACAAAATGAGCATCATAGTGGTCTGGACTCCGCTGCCCCTCACGTCCAAAAGGTTCAGGCTGATGAGAGAGTGATGCCTCAGTATGACGTGCACTAATCACAAATAGAGTGCTCTTCCATAATCCCTGTAATTTTGGCCCTGGCTAAAATCTACTCATCATATACGGCAAAGCCTGAGATTTTAATGCATCAACGTGTTAAAAAATAAAGTAGGTTATTTAAAAAGCGGGCGTACTGCCGAGAACGCGGTCATCATTAATACAGCATTGGTGTGTGCACTTAACCTTGACGTTCATTAAAATGCTCCAAACACGATTTATTAATAAGCACTAATTATGACATTAATGTGCCAAGTGCCTGTGTAAGATGCCTCCTTGGGACTTAAAAGTCCTTCTGTGCAAAAATCCATTGATTATCTTTGGCTGTTCAGCTTTGAAAATTGCAATACAAGGCCATTTAGTTCCAATCGCCTTGCTAATGTCAAACATACCATATTAAAAAGTGATTTTCTTCTGAGATGCCTTTTCAGAGAGACGAAACAGAAAGAACTGAGGAATTGCTTTAACAGGTTGCAGTTTTCCATCTGTGTTTTTGTAATATCATGAGGCAATTTTGATCTGGTCAGAGGATTTTTCACTGAAATGATCAACAAAGCAATCCAAAAACAAAAGTACTTTGCAGCATACCGGCCATTGTTTACATTTCAAAGGGCCTGAATTCACACTTTAAGTCCAAATGAAACTACTGAGTCTCCGTCTCAGTCTGTGAAGCAGGAACACAAAAGCTTTAGAGAAGTGTCACAAGACAAATGTATTCAATTCCTCCTGAAAAGTAGAGCGGGAACAATTTATCACACCTAGAGACAGACTCAATCAAATCAGGAAAATAAGGCGGACCATTCGCACGCCACTGTGTCATGCATTATACATGCTCGCGCGAGGCTTGTAACACCTCAAATGACACCTCGGCGTGGATCAAGCGAGATTGCCTCACTGTCCGGGAGAAATATTACCGCTTCTTAAGGTGCTCGCGGTGTGCTTAACGACGGCTGACAACTCGCGCGGCAGGTTTTCGCTCCGGACGTAATCGCTCACGACACCTGACACAAGGGTATCACCTTGACCGCGGCTTCGCTATTCCGTCCACCCCTCATCAGAAATTTGGGGCGCGTGCAGGACGCTGTTGACTTTCACCTTCAGGCCAATCACTGCCCCTTCTGATTTGTCATAAAGAACTCACTGGTGGGGAACTTGAGCCGAAAAGAGGCCTAATTCGGCTGTAGCTGCCAGTCTTTCATATGATTTACATAAATCTCCGTGGGGAGAGGGCAGAGTGATTTAAGCAGGCTTGTCTGGACCCAGAAGGAGGTGCAGACGTAGAGATTGGTGTAATGCGTGATTGCCTCTGGGCCTATGTTGTGTGGATGAAATTCTCCGGAGGCAAGGGATGACGCTCTGCATTAATCCTCCAATACCGGCCTGCAGAATATAAGGCATCCACTTCTCGTTAAGGAGGAGCGCATCCAGGACGGCTCCAGATCCAGACGTGCCGCCGCTCGCTCACGGGGAGCGTGATATGCGAACGCTCACTCTCCATCAACTGGAAATGTTGCATGCTTGCGAAATAAATAATTTTCCTGCGCGACTATCCAATATCCGCCACTATGAGCACAATTTCAATTTTTGCTGCATGCCTCCCCAAACAACAAACACGCAGCTCAGTTTTTACATTTTGATGTGGTGGGAATTAAAAGGCTTTGATATTTCAATTTCCATAAATTGCGCAGGGAATATACAGCACAGAGCTGTTTGAAGGCAGAAGAATAGGATCACGGACATGGGTGTTTGGAATTACAAAGAAATAATGCACACCAGAGACATCAAACAGGGCTTTTCAGACCCATCACAAAAAACCTGGTATAATGAATAAAGAAAATCCATTAGGAGTTGCTGCTTTTATGTCAGCTCGTGTGAATATGATTTTAGTATCAAGGTTGAACCAGTGTGATGGTAGGTTAATGCTTACAGAGGGTTATTAAGTATGCCTATATCGTAAAAGAAAAGGTTACCTGTATATGAAATATGTCAGGCAGCTCATTCTAATATGACAATGTCTCCAGGCTCATTGTAAAAAATGAGAAGTTAATGTCATCAAGTCTGTAGTCAAATCCCATTTGAGATCCAATAACAGTAAGTGAAATTCTGGAAAAGGTGTGTGTGTGTGTGTGTGTGTGTGTGTGTTTGCATGTATAAATGTGTAGAGAGAGTGTAGGCATACCACAAATATTACAAAATGTGTTTATGTGCATTGCTATGTGTTTGTATGCTTGTGCGCATAACTCGCATAACTCACATAACTGTGCACATAGTACATATGCATGTGTGTTTGTGAATGTGCGTGCATGTTTGTGCACGTGCATGCGTCCCTTACCTCCTGTTTGGGGATGCTGACGTAGCCCAGGTGAGGTTTGAAGGCCTTGTGCGCCTGCTTGGAGAACATCCAGTGGCTGCTGAACGTCTGGCCGAACACGGGCTGCAGGAGGAAGTAGGGCTTCTCCGAGTAGTTCACCACCACCACGAAGAGGGACACCGCCACGATCAGGCTGGTGGCGATCAACGACTTCCTCTGTGTGGAGAGAGACAGAGAGATGAAGGATACCGTGTGGAATACAGGCGACTTCTGCAAAGTTAGAGAAACACAGCACGGACTAAATCTGACTGCATGTTCACAATGGAGCAAAGTGAGGCTTCGCTTTGATTTGTTCACAGGTGAGTGTGACGGCTTGACTTGAAAAATAAGCACCAAAATAGAGGCTCTGCAGCTGCATCACAAATCTCCTAGCAACCACAGCTGACGGAGGTCCAATAGAAAAGTGGCTTTGTGCAAATAGTGCTGCAATTATTAGTCAATTTATCAAATAGTTTATTGAAAGAAAATCAATCAGTCAAATACAATTTTAATGATCTGTTAATACAGAGTCATTTATCAAGTCAAAATCCAAAACATTCGCTGATTACAGCTTCATTAAGATACTAAGATGTGAAGATTTGCTTTCCTCTGATGATTTTTTTTTTGAAGACCCAAGATCACTTTCCATGAAGATTTATTGTTATTTTTGACACTTCAACAACGATTAATCGATTAAGTGAGGGAAAAAAAACAAGAAAACAACAGGTTTTTCAATGAAAATCAGTAGCAGCCCTAGTAAAAGTAATTAACGTGCCATAATGTGAAAATTGGCAAAGTGCAATGTGTGTCACAACTGAATAGTCGGATGCAGTATATTTGTTTCCAGATTTAGTATCCTGTTACACTGTGCGATATTTGGCATCACGGCTTTGGCTTAGTCGTCTTCAGGCATCATGTGTCGTTGCTTAAGAGGAATGAGCCAAGGTAACTAAACAAATGACTGGTTGTGTTAGCATGCTAGTCACCACGCTAATTTAGCAAATGATGAAAAAAGGACCAGTTGCTCATCAAGAACACCACTTAAATTATCCATGTTTACTGAATTCTATTAAGATTGTAGAACAGCTCTTCACAGTCATTTTGCCTAAAGCCTGTAGAACTCCAACATGGCCGCCAAAGGGCTCAGTAAGTCAAGAAAGCCCTCCAAGGTGAAATGTAAGCAGGTTTGATGGCACCAATAGAGAGCAGCAGGGCTACAGTCCTTGGCATTATGAACAGTGATTTGGCTTGACGTCGTTCTTGATGATGTAGACTCCTTGATTTTAAAAGCTTTTGTCTCACTGGTCAGTGACACTGGTTACAAAGAGCCAACTGGCATTCCTCCAGCTGTGCAAAGTGGGGAAAGCAATTCCCAGGCGCCTGGATGCAGGCCTGCTTGAACCTGATAGGCTTTCACTTTACAAGATCAGGTACATTTCTCCCTTGTTTAAAAAAATTCAATCGAAGCAAGCACCTCTGTTTTTTTTAGCGTTCAGGTTAGAGCAGCGTGCCTGTGAAATGGCAAAAGAGTCATGCTGCATTCATTCTGGCAAAGGCTTGCAGAGATGATGCTTGCAGACCCAAAAGGACAACAAAGCTGAATCCTCCCAATTTTTGCAGTGAAGAACAAACCAGATGTTGAAAAATATGGCAAAAAGAACGTGCGCACATGTTCGTCCACCTGCTCGTCTTATCTCCCTTGCAGTTCAGGTTAAATAGTGATTAACCTAAAGCCTCCTTCTTCTTCAAACTGACCGTTTCAGAGTCGCTGGGAACTTTTCTGTGAGGAAAGAGATGTACCATCAAATTGGCTCACCAAAGTTACTCTCTGCTTGGCTTATTTTAGCATCTTATTCAGTACTGGCTGTCCATTCAGAGAAGCTCTCTTTTACGGTCGGCCATTTTTTTTGAAGGAGTAGGGGGTTTTCTAATAGAGAAAAATTCAATCAGCATATTTTCTGTTCAGCACAGATGATTCATGGTAACATCTTTTCTCCACCCCGGATCTATTGAGCAACCAAACAGTTATTAATGAATAACCGGCCGTCCCCTCCCCTTAGATCCACTGGCAGAGACGAACACTTAATCTCCGCTCATTGAACTACAGAACTCCTACTTTTCACTCTTTCAAATATGATTGAGCCATCATACTTCAAAAAAAAAAAGCTGAGCTGGTGCACAATTGCAAAGCCGTCATCACTTTTTATCAGTGTCAGGGGGATTAGGGCCCCTGTCCACTATGCACAAATATAATAATCTGCTTTTCAGTTTCAGCATCTCCAGCAATAAAAGCAGCTGCCGGCAGAGCATCGTTGTTTCATAGGTCGCTAAACAGCAAAATGATCGGCTGGAGGTAGGAGGTATTACGACTTGGCAGAAAGAGCTGGGAGCAATGAATAATGGATAAGAGATAGAGGACAGGGAAAGGTCTCGTAGAGGAGACACTATTGGCAGGGAAGAGCTGGAGATCAATGCGCAGAGGGGGGAGCGAGAGGCGAAGAGAAAAAGAGACAGAGATGGAAAAAAATCCGCTTCGATGGTGATGAGTGCGGTGTGCTGCTACCGCGTCTTGGAGCTCGGGCGATGATAGACTTCACTGAGGGAGG
>OMLF01013043.1:0-18493 GCA_900302615.1 Holocentrus rufus | reverse complement strand
GCAATGCAAACATGTCCATAGCCGCTGCCATAAAGGAATGGTGAATCATCCCCGAGTAGTTTATCACTGAAAGTCAAATGGAAGTCGCCAACTTAAATAAGTGAGGTAACAACAGGGGATTAGTCAAGAAACTGATAGCAGAGGCAGTGAGGTGTCAATAATTTAACAGGGCAGGCTGTAAATCTAAGTGCCTTTGGATATTTCATACCACTGGGGAGCAAAGTTTAATCAAACAGAAAGATTGGCCCCAGAGCTGTGTGTGGGTGAGAGAGATGAATTTATTGGCAGCCCCTTGAACAGGCAATAGGGTTTTTATTACAGGCATCATTCAGGGCGAAATTAGTAATGTGACCTGCTACTTTAGTGAAATAAATTGAGTTAAGAGATTGACATGGATAAATGTCACATTAAATGTCATCATAAAAAAGAGTGTTGGTTAGAAATACTGTAAGCCGCAAAGGAATTGGTTATTGTTGCGTTTTTTCCCCCCCTTAATATTTTCTAACTTCCGAGTCAAGAAATCCCACACTTCTTGTTTTGGTTGCAGGCATTGTTCAACATTTGGAGCGAAATGCCATAATGGTTTTTATTGATCCTTGATGTCTGGTCTCCCCGATGCTAAAGTAACAATGCTCTCTCCCTCTCCAAATCGCATCAACACATGTTATGACAGCGCGGCTCTTCATAAAAGATCCTCAGAAAGCGGTCAATATTTTTCTCCAGAACTCCGCTTCGATTTCCGTCGGCGGAAGGATAAACTGAGGACCTCATTTCTGCACCTCAGTGATCTTGATTAACACCGTGAAGGCTTGGCTCACTGCACAGCCGGCCTTAATACAGACAACAATGCTACCTGCAGCCGACCAAGGCTATCCTACAGAGGGCTGCCTTGAAGGTGTAGGAAAACATAGATGGGCTGCTGGTTTGAAATGGTCACCTGTTAAAGGAAGAGCGGCACTTTTCAGAAAATAAATTATTGACAAGACTGGTAGTGGCTTCAACTGTGAGCTGAATTAGATTGGCAATTACTGTAACACTGCACTGCAAAAAAGTTCTCAACAAGCAACTTAACAAGTCACTCAGTCTCATATTCAGCGTTAAAGCCTTGCTTTTCTTGATAAAAGTGAAAGAAATCTGACAGTGGGATGAGATAATACCACTTATTTCCACAGAGGAACTGTTTTGGGAAAAAGCATAAATATGCTGAAACAAGGCAGTATAAAGCAAATCAGCCCACTTGCATGAAGAAAATGACAACTGATTCAAGAAAATTCAAGTTGCTTAGCATTGAAAATAAGTGGGATTATCTCATCCCACTGACACTTTAACACTGTAGATGAGATTAAATGACTTGCTGAGGTGGAGACATTTTGCAATGTGCTAGATTAACACATAACAGTAACACTGCCGCTGGATTTGCATCATAACAGTGCACCGAATATGAAAGTGGTACCAATCGTCTCATTGCATAATGGTTAGTTAGTTCAAGAGCTTATTTGCTAAAAGGTCAGTGTATTCCTTTAAGGAAAATGAAGTGCAATATGTAAAATATCAGCGTATAATATTAACACATAATGTGTTGTGTGCACTCAGCTCAAAGTGTCCTTGAGCAGAATACAGAATCCCCACCAGCTCCAGGTGTGCTGCTCTGTGGTTGACTCAGCTATGTGACCTGTGGAGGAAGGAAGGCGAAATAAAAGAGAACCCACTGAGGCAAGAGTATCAGAGTATGACAAAGACACAAGACAGGTATGGATACGCTGTGTAACCGCCGCAGCTTGTCTTTTACCTCCGAGCCCAGTTCACATGCCTATGCAGTAGCTCAGCCCTTCCAGATAAGCAGAGATTGACTGGCTGTGAGTCGTTCCTTTTACAATGTCTCTTTTCCCCTAGTGCTTTGTGAGAGGCACAGAAAAGTATTCCCACCGGTCACACTGCAATTAGCACCCGAGCCGCCAAACCCCAGAAGCTGCAGCAATCACTTGTGCCAAGTCCCCAGACACACACACACACACACACACACACACACACACACACACATGCACACGCACACACAATATTCTCCCTCTTTTCACTCTCGCCCGCCCACGGTTCCTCCAGTGCGCAGCCATGTGGCAATACACCGTGTAACTGTTCACAAGTGGCAGATTTTTCAAGCTCGAGGTCGTGTCAGACAAGGCCACATTAGCAGAGGTGATGTTTCCTCAATGGCACTCAACAGGCTGACACATTGTGACAAACTGTCACAAGGGAGGCCTTCCCCACCCAGGGTCTTGGGTGGGGAGGGCGTGAGTAAGAGAGCGAGTGACACAGAAAGAAAGTACGAGAGAGAGATAGAGAGATAGAGAGAGAGAGAGAGGGAGAGAAAGAAAGAAGCTCCCTCAGCGTGTTTTTCACGCGTATCTGCAGCTACACAGTATAATGAGCACAATGTTAACAGAGAGGGTAAACATAGGAGGCAGCGCAAACAAGCTGACGGCGGGCAAGCAGTGAAGGCTGTCTGTGTTGTTCTGCTTAACGAGAGAGCGGCACAGGCAGAGTCCGCGTCCGTCCGCGTGGTGCGGAGTGCGTCCGGACCGAGAAGTGCGACTGCTCAGTGGAGGACGTTATGATGAGTCGCAAAGTGTTATTCTACTTCCTTTTATTTTTCTTCATACGGGGAAAGCTTGACTACCGTCTGGGCTCCTTATCACCAAAAGCAAAACGGGTGCTGCAAGGCGGGGTGGACAAAATAATGGAAACATCAGAGTGTCCAGGATCTAATAAGGAGGTCACACTCTGGCCTCAGAATAGCTTCAGTCCGGGGTATATTAAATAATTTAGATTTTTCTGACGGACACCTCTGTATTTCCGGCCCTGACTATTTAGCCTCTTCAGATCTCTTTTTATCTCCTGATTTAGCTTTGAAAAGTAATTTTAAAGCTGACACATGCTACTAACTTCAGGGCTCACCCATGTAGCTGTTCGTTGATTACCAAATCATTTAACAATCCATTTTTCATGTACGGTTTCCACTGCACTGTCCCTTACTCTTTTCTGCTGATGTGCTTTGCTCAATGGCACATCAGCAATAATTGCTGAGGGAAGGCAGACTCAGTCGTTTTTGTCGAACCAGATTTTCCTAGCTTGTTCTCAACTGGTGCGTGATTTATACAAATGCGTTTTTATCATGAAAATGCATTCAGGGTAAATACACCAAGCAAGCAAAATATTTCAAGATATTCAACAGAAAAAAATGTATGTGGAGAGATATGTGTTGTCTACATCCATATATACTGTATGTCTTAATACTGTTCAGACTTTGTTCATTTCCTGAGGGCAATGTGGGTGTAGCGACTTAAAAGACATGGACCAATACAGAGACATAATAAAAAACCAACCAAAACAAGAAACCACCCTTCCATGTATGCATGTGAAATGGCAGAAACATACCAGAGAATGCAAGAGGCAAAAAGTAGCAGGGGAGCATAATATGCCCTGTGTGTCAGTATGCACGCTGAGACTCTGTAAGGTGTCAGCATGTCTGCACCAGCATCACCAAGACAGTTTCCTGAATATTAAGCCATAAGTATTTAAGTTATAATCATGTAAACAGCACTTGTTGAAGGAGGGGAAAGTCTACTCAATCACTTTTTTCTGCCAGTATTTTCTCCTCCCAGCTTGGGGGGATTTGAATCAACCTTCCAAAGACGTTGCATGCATTTTTACTTAAGACATAAATCTTCTCAGATTGGGCATGATTGTGCTTTGACAGCAATCGGCGAGGCTGTACAGCATGTACAACAAGCCACGTTTACTCAGCATCTTCGCTAAAAACACAATCCTGCAAACGCTATAGTGTTCTGTCCCTTTGAGCAGTGTTGATATGCATTATCTCAAGTGGTAATACATTGCATATATTCAAACAAGCACTGAGAGGCTTGCGGAATAACAAACGAGTGGGAAGAATAGAAAATCAGCGACGGGCAGATTGAAAGTTAAAAGGCTGTAAAATGAGTGTGTGTTCAAACAGAGAGGCTCTGAGCGGGCGTATTATACTCCGCTTCTTATCACGCTCCCCTGGATTTCACAAGGCACTTGATTAGCAAACAGCAGCCCCCGAGATAAAACACACTCATAGACATGGGCTGGATTTGCATGTAAAGAGAGCTGGAGCTTTTCATGCATGCATCTCCACCAGGCAAACGACAGGAACATGACGCATTAGACGCGGCTCATTTTTGTAGGAAGGCCTCCGATTCTCGTGTCCTTGTATGTCATCCTATTGTATTTTTCTATCATAAGTATATATTTTAGGTCATTTTTCAACAGCTTACCCTAACAGTGACAGATTAATGGTGTGTGGTTGCTCTGCACCTAAGATATTTGAACCGTTTAGTATGGAACCAATATGATGACAGAAGGTTTAAACTAATATCTTCCTTTTGTGACCTCGCAGCTTCACTTTGCACTCAAATTACAGCTTCAGCCATTTAAGGTCACTTATTGCTGCACATACATTTGGCACTCCAATGTGGTGTCTGTAATTCCAGTTTGCATACTGATGAATGTATTTAAATTTTTGTGACTTAATATCTACACTGGCTTGATTCATATTCATGCATAATTTAATTCCTTAACTTTTACATGCAAGGCTACACACATTCACAACTAGGCCAACTGTAAGGGCAAACAGACATTGCAAGCCTCACCACAGGCCATAGCCACTCCATATAAATTTTCATAATGAATATCTCTTTGCCACTGATATGAATGCTGTATTTACGATGTCATATTTACATGTTTGTAATAAAACAGCAGTGGTGGTTAGCGATTACCTCACAAAAATGGCAGGAGACAATGTGAGAGAATATATAGATAATTTGATTCATAAATGAAGACATCCTGAGGCAACCCAGCGTATTACTTTCAAGTGAGGAAAGCCGCCGCCTCTTGAATTCACCCGTAGTAATGACTTGGCTAAATATAATTTATGACTTGGATCATAAGTTATTCACTGACTCGCTGATTAATTATGTAAGCCTGAAATGTAATATCTCTGATTATGTGTGACAGTAGATTTTCATCATTACAGATGGAGGGAGTTTTCGAAGAGTGGTTTTATGCTAAGCAGCTTTCTTTTGTAAATGGATACAGATGCATTTGGGCAAATGTAATAAAGCATTAATCTTCCTGCTTGATGGTTTTCTTTTGAAGGGTTTTACTCCACAATACTATGTAAGCATTTAAAAAAAAATCATTCCATTATGGGCATCATTCAATACATCGTCAAATAGAAGTACTTAAGCTGATTTTGTGCTATCAGTCTTTTTGTTAGAGTAGGTGCCACTTCACTTCAAACATGATGGATATCTCATTTTCAAACAGAACTCAATTTCGAGCCAAAAGAGTCAGGTCGCTCTGTAATAAAATACATGGAAATACTGGATACACTCAGAGCCTTCCATCCATTTTTGATGCCTATTTAACTGTTCCTGCACTCCATTTCATGTCCGTGAGTTTTGAGGTGCCTTACACTTCAGGACTGGCGCAGGCAGCTTGTTAAATATGTATCGGCTGAACGGTGGGCAACCCGCTGAAATGGCAATGTAACTGAGGGTGAACAGAGTGAATGAATGATGGCTCCTTTGGTGATTCAGCACCTCAGGTTCTGTGGCTTGTTCAGCAAAGGACGGAGCGGCACCTCTCAACATGTTCCGGACCATGGAGGAAAAAAAAAAAAATAAATCAAAGCACACCAAATAATAGATTGCTGTTCAGAGTTGGAAATACAGTACCAGACTCATGTGCTGGAAGAGCTAGCAAAGCACCCGAACTGTAGGAAACTATGATCATTATATTTGATTTGATCTCAGGAATATTCACGTACTAAGTAAAGTAACTGCTTTTGATTTGTGAAAGCTGAGACTGCCTGAAATATTGTACTTTTTTTGTTTGCATTTCAGTCTGTTAGTCTATATTTTTCTTAATAATTGTTAATGTGCTTAATTATCCTGTGTGGTAGTAGACAAACATGCCAAATACTGGTTTGCACGCAGGAAAAAAAGGAAAAAGAAAAGAAAAAAGTCGGCTTCTGATTGGTTTATTCTGTAGACATTGATCTCTATCTAGTTTCCAAGTACTCAGTAAAAGCACTGGTGCTCTGCAGAAAGAGCAAGTCAATTAGAAGGAACCAGCATTATGGTTTCAAAATCACGTTTGATTCGCATGATTTTCAGTCTTGACTCTTCCCACGCAGTTCCTGGATAACAAGAGTTGAATGCAAAGGAAAGAAAAAAATATATAGACTATATATGTATGTGTAGGAACATGTTGTACGAGAGTTTGTGCTTTGGTAAGAATTTGGGATTGCATGGAATTAGACCTCAGGTAGGGAGGTGTCCTTTAACTTTTGATAAAGTAAATTTTCAATTTCAAAGTTTCCAAAGATCCCAAATGTGTCCTGCTGAATTACATTTTCTATTTGATGCAGCTATAAAACAGTAGCATTTTGGCTTTGGATATTTCAGTCAATGTAAGTGTGATGTAGCTTTAGTGAAGTGCTGCAACCAGCAGAATATGTATGTGATGTTTTGAAGCCACTTCAATGTTGGAAAAAAGGAAGGGGAAATTTAAGGGAAAATCAGAGTTTAAGGGGTTAAATGGATAAAAAAAGGATAGAAAAGAAAAGATAAAGAGAATTAAAGTCTGTGTTGCCCAGCTCTAACTGGTGTGTCATGTCCAGTCTTTTCACAGCCTGTTGTCATGCAGTGTGTCCCTAGCCTTAGGGGACACTCAGACAGACACACACACACACACACCTCACCCACAGCATGCCTCTCTCTGTCGCTGTTTACTGAGTCACTTTCTCTGCAGTGCTGTCTCCCAGCTGATCTGTAGCTAATCTCTCACAGGCCTTCAGTGGGAGGAAATGATGGAGGGAGGAAGAGAAAGACGGGAAAGACAGAGAAACCGAGCCTCTCTCTGCTGCGGCCCGATGAGCTGCTCTAAGCTGAGGCTCCCCGGGGAGCGCTCAAATGTCCAAAAACCTCAAGTGATTACAGCCGCTGTATGTGTGTATGTTTACACTCTCGTTCAATGTTTGCTCGCCGACTGAAAAATACTCGAGGCTTTTTGACATTTCAATCCCGATATCAGGCTGACTACCTACTGAGCCGGAGGGCGTTAATGGGTTGCATCAAATCTGCCTGATTTAAGCATCAACACGAAAAATCTACAAAAAAAAATAAGAGACCGCCTCCCTGCTAAGGAGTTGCAGCCTCTTGCCGAATCCATTCCTCACTATCCTCAGGGCTGGAAATGTGGCTTTAATCTGCCTCTTCCCTTTCATCTACGTCATCTCTTCATGATTAAAGTAGACCAAAAAGGTGAAATCAATAATGGGCTGTAGTTTATACACGCAAAGTGTGCGCACACAAAGACTTAGTCAATTTCATGGGGAGAGCAAGTGGCCCTAATGTCTTGTACATTCTGTGTATCAGTTATTAATTTATAATAAACTGGAATGGACTGGTGGCTGAAGGTGAATACACTGTCCTTGAGCACAGTGTAATAAGACTGTTGGCATGCTGTGTTCTCTCAGTGCGTGTGTGTGTGTGTGTCTAAAACAATAGAATGAGTCTTTAATTATGTCTATAGTGTATGTCAATGTATGTGCTGCTTTCATTAAATTATTATCAGTATAAATGTCTGATGTATATGTGTGTGTGTGTGTGTCAGAGAAATATAGAAAGCCAATGGGGCAATAACCATCTTGCATAATACTTGTCAACATTTATTACCTCTTAACACTGTAAAAAAATGATATGCTGTGATATGCTATGATATAAAAGTATGCGTTGAAGCGGTATTTTTGTCATCGTGCCTTCAAGCGCACATTACTTGCTCATTAATATGACATAACGCGCAATGAAAAATGCGTAGGCGCGCACATACGTCCTGTGATCTATTCCACAGAAAGAAATGCAAACATAACGTACATCATCGGATGAAGTCCTTGAAGACGCAGCGGCAGGAGCAAAACGCTCAACGTGTATTCACACTGTGTTGAGAGGTGATATGTGGCTGCATTGATGACTATCTTGCAACATGCTTTTTGCCTCATTGGCCTTCGGTATAGAAAACCCCTTGAAGGCATGGACGTGTGCACCGAAGCTTGTCTACATTCATACTGGTTCTAGACGCAAGTGAGACCAGTATGAATGTTTAATGTGAGTGTATGGTTGGCCTCGCAGCCACTGACTTTGATTCAAAAGTGCTGGGATTCAGGCGCTGATGTCTAGCTGTCACTCTGATGATGCAAGAGTGAAACAAAGGGGGTCTTCAAAAGCCGTGAATGTGTGAGTACAATCAAGCAGACTGAGGAGGACGTGGCTCTCCTTCTGCTGATGCCTCCATTTGGCGGGCTTCTATTGGCAACCCGGCGCCCGGTGCAGGCCTGCCTCGCTGCAGGCTCGACTCACTCATCTCCTCTCTCCTGAGACGAAGCTCACCTCCGAGCATGAGAGCTCTGCCACGGAGAAGACGAAGAAACCGTTTTCTCCTCTCTTTTTTTTTTCTTCCCCGGCCCTTTTTTCCCCCTTCCTCAAAAGATGCGCCTGTGTGTTTGTGATATGGAGTGCTAGATGAAGATCAAACTTCCATCTGAGCGCAAGCGAAAAACAGGTACACAACTCACACACACACACATACACACACACACACACAGACAGGTAGACAGAGCAAACGCTTTCACACATGTTGTCCCAGCAATGCATACTTTCTCATCCCGCTGCGCCTAAAGGGGTTCTCACAATTTGTACAAGATGAGAGCGAGACAGAGGGAGACAGACTGACAGAGCGAGAAAAAGAGAGAGGGAGGGAGAGAGACAGAGGGAGAGAGAGATTGGATGTATTCTCCACCTCACTTCACTTCTCCCCAGCACCCAGAGGCTTCTCCAAAGCTTTTAGTAAAAAAACAAGCAGCTGTGTGATGGATCAAACAGCGGCAGCAGCCACTTCCCAGCCTCCCCCGGCAGACTGCTGGCTTTGATATTTCAGTCACTATCAGTCCTTGCGTTGCGTCTGTTTTATACACTGCTTGGTAAATGACTCTCTTCGTCTGGTCTTCTCTCCTCCCTCTGTCACCCACCTCACCCTCATCTCCATCCTCTCCCCCTTCATCCAACCCCCCCCCTCTTTCGCATCTCTGTCTCCCAAGATTGACTTTCAGTAAAGCTTGCGCTGCTCCTCGCTCTGGTCCCGGCTAAAGGTGAGCGATGCATTTGCCATTGTAATTACAGCCAGGCCCTGTGGGCACGAGGCAAGATTGGCTTTCAGTCACTTTGTGTGAGTCTGTCTGAGGCCGAGGAAGTGGAGGCGTGTCATTGACACCACTGTCCCCTCGCTGCTGCCTTTCTCCTCGGGTCACGCTTGTTGTGACATGCAGTTGTTTTGGTTGCTTAAGGCTAGGGACGCGGTACACGTCTTCGAGGCTCTGACTTGGCAATCACGGCTGATTTTCTTGTCAAGTCAGCGCTATTGTGCTATTGTATAGTGGTTGCGATGGCTGGTAATCTCTTGCCTCCTCATCCAGTTGGGACCATGATGATTTGGGGAATTTTTAAAACTTGAATCTCGATAAGTCTTGATGTCATGCTGTAGCGTGAGATGGTCAACAGCCATCAAACAGTCATTTGATGGATGTTCAGATGTTCACAATTGCCCCCTGTCCACCAAAAAGCTCCGGGGCCAAAGCAACATAAGGTCTTGTGTGTTTGTTCTGCCACTGCACCATGAGAACAGCGAACAACATGCAAATAAGGAGGAAGTGTCAAGTCAGTCTGCGTGCAACTGACAGCAGCAAGACAGTAAATATGGAAGATGTCAGAGCTGTCATTATGTTCATGATGATTTACTACTGTGCTGCTGTAATGTTGCGTTTGGTTTTGGAGAGGAGACACAAGAGCTGAAAAGAGGAAGCTGCTTTTATGCAGAGTAATGGAGCTCAACTGTGGCATGGCGCGCAGTGCAGTTGCACATGGAGACGAAAACTGCTTCTCAACGTCTAGGCTGCAGCCGAGGTAGGTGGCATTTCTCGGCTGCCTCGTCATCAAAGGCCATTCCAACTGGAGGGATCCTTCAAATACAGCCAAGAAATAAAGCCTTCGCTCAGCGGTTTTCAAAAAGATGAGTAAGATCCCGTATGGGGATCATGGTACTTCTACAACTTCATTCAGAGAGTGCTATCTCAGTTACAGAAACTATTTTGGTCAGGAACTCAACCTCTGGGGCAAAAAGAGGGATCGGTTCCTCTGGTGCATACAGGGTTAAGGGTTCTACTGTCACTAAGTGGGTGATGTTCACATCTGTTCAGCTGTGTAAAGTGTCCCCCAACCTAAGCCACCAAAGACTACCAAGAAAACACTAAGAAGGCTTTCACTTAAGGGACCCAGATCCGAGTACACTTGGCCGCAAAGTCCAGTATGTTTGATTCGTGTGAACACTGTGTACCGTACTCGGAGACGTAGACATACTCAGACACGGTGAGAAGCAATCGTACCTAATGTGAAAACAACCTAAATCAACAAGAAGACGGATCAAACGGAAAATCTGCCATGAGACAATTTAGCACTGATAAAAATAAGCGCTATGGGTGATTCACCTTGTATTTCCAGGCTGCTTTTGTTGCCTGATGAAGTATTTTTCCTGTGCCTGTGGAGAACTGTGCAAACATAAGCACCGTGATGTCAGATCAAGATATTTCCAGTGGTGTCAGTTCCTCTGAGTCAAAGTGTGAGAGCGTCTTTTTCTTCATCTAGACTCACCATTTGGCACGGATATTCAGCAATCAAAAGAGAGTAAATTACAGCACTTCATCACATACAGTGGCATGAAAGCAGTGGAATGCACTGAGCATCATAAATGGGTGACATCTAACAGTCTAAAAAAGTGCGGAAATTTCTTTTAAAGATTTTATATTTGTGTTGTAATCCACTTGTTTTTCTTTCTTTCTCTCTTTTTATATTGGCTATGCTGTCTAGATATGTACGATTGGGTGTAAGCTATTGCTTATCATGTGCATAGATTGAGGCCAGGCTCTGCTTTTAAAACATTATTCAGTCAGGGAATTCAAACATGCTGAGCAGGCATGCAAATATTGTGCGAATACATCCTTATCAGCAATACCCTGCTTCACACTTAGTTAAGCACACACTCACACCGGCAAGCTGCTCAGTATGACCCAAGTCTGTCACTGTTGGCCACTGGGAGCTGACCAGTAATCACAGTCACCCCAGATCCACTTGCACTATTCCCTGTTCAATTCTTAGAGCTAGACACTAGTGCTGCCAGGGTTGGGGGTTCCTTCCCCACTGCAGCAATTTGATGTTTAAATACACACAAAGCACTGTAAGATACTTAAAAGAATCAGACAAACAACATAGTACACATTTAAAGTAACATTCCATCCTAGAACTTTGTTATTTTGTCTCTAGTTTATAATAAAATTCAATAGAAATGGAAAGAGTCATTATTTTAGGAGGTTGGAGGAGAAAGTATTTTGACATAGATAACCAGAATGTGCTACACTGCCACCTCTACCCCATTCAACTATGAAACATAGATCAAATTTAAAGATGAGACATTTACACATAAAGATGACACATCTCCCCAGGCGATCTATGCATAACACATATCCCACGTCTGCCAACCAAAATGATACAGCTGCTACAGTTAGCCAACAGGTAGCTCAGTTATAGGACAGTTAGTTGCGCAGGTTAGCAATTCATAAACAGGTTGACGATTTGGTTGACCTGTTTTTTTTTTTTGTCAGGGTGAACTCCATTTTATCCTCCAGGCACTGCAATAACATTTCCAACATTGCTGGGCATCCAAATAACTCCCTACTTCTCTATATATTCAAGTTCAAAGGATCAAATTGGTTAATGTTATCTTGGTCAAACTTCAAATCGTGTAGTCTATTCAAAACAATCTCTACCTCCTGCGATGTGTATAAAGTCCTAGTTTTTGGGAACAAATGTTGGTTTAGGGTGAACTTTCACTTTAGAGGCATACATTTCCTGGCATCGGTGTTTATGTGGGTTTAGCGCAGGCATCAGACACTGAAGATTTGAAGAATTTATGCATCCTTTGGTTATGAGTCACAGAGGTACCAAAGCTGGCCTGGCTCCATACACCTGTACCGAAGCAGATAAATGTTTCATTCTCTCAAGCCCTTTTGTTTGCTTAGATGGGCATCTATTTTAGGAGTAGTATATTGAGTCATACCAAGCAACGGTGGAGACAGCAGATGCATGGTTTCCTCAGCTAGTGTCTAGGAGGGAAAATTATGCTTGGGTAATTGATTGTTTCCGTACAAATGGGTGTATGATTAAATATTGAACTATGCAGTGATATTGAAAGGGAGTAATCACAGCTCTGACGATGCTGACAGGAGAAAAGTGGCATCAATGTCATCAGGAATGGAAAATCAGATGTGATTCATAGAGCACAAGTGCCATGCTGAATAGGCAATAACCACAGCTTGTATAAACCTAATTACACTAAACTTACCCGGCCAGTGCTCCCCTATCTCATATATAGATTAGCTACAAGCAAACGATTGGGGAGTAATGACCCGGTGAAATTTGCCTTGTATTGTCAGAACCTCTCGTCCTCTTTATTTCTCGCTCTCTTCAGTTCCCTTTCAGTGAGCCACATTTGCACTTAGGGTCAACCCCTCCACTTCCTGCACAGCCAATTGAGACTTTCGCTGTGGCCCCTGCCATCCTATTGATCCCCCACTCCAGCTCTCCAAGTGGAGTTTATGCACTAAATTTAGTCTAGTGCTAAGGGCCCTCATTAATTATAGATCCATCAGCATGGGTGGAGGAAGTATCATTGATTGATTTCAAAGAGAGAGAGAGAGAGAGAGAGAGAGAGAGAGTACCTAGTATAGTTTAGTGGATCAACCCTGTTCAGTTGTCTGAGTCAGCTTCCTCTAAAAGCCTCATCCTACATTGGAGGTGTGAGCTGCAGTAGGCTGGCACACACAAACACACACACACACACACACACACACACATGCACATGCATCAGCAGTGCCATCAACCATCAGCATCTTCATCTCCAAATCCGAGCCCCAGGTACTGTATGCTGAAAATTTGGTGAGTAAGAACACAGATGAATATAAAAGTAGCAAAATGAGATGAAAAGCAAAGCGAGGCCTGTGAAACGCCAAAGGAGCAATAGGCTTATGTAACACTGCATGAAAACACGCCGTGTTGGAGTCTACAATCTGCAAACAGATGGGACGCAGCTTTTGTCACGTAACCGACATATTTTCATCCTACAGCAATCATATGATTACAGTAAGCCTGTTGACCTTCAGTCATAAACAGTGTAGGCTGGTTACAAGCTACAATTACAACAAGGAAACATGGAACAAGGAAGGAAAAAATGCACAATATGAAAATATATTTTAAAAAATTATTCAGCATGGGGAAAAAAAATTCAAAATACTGTGTATGCAACGCTGACAAAGAAAATATGACAATATCTTCATTCATAGCACTTGTCAAAACAGTTAAGAAGTGTCGAAATCTGTGGCAATAAAATTTAAAAGACAAATCAGTAAAGACAAAACAATAAAACTCAAAACACAAGGGCATGTGGAGCTAAACAGAATATAATACGGTGATACTAATTAAAACGCATAAGTTAGTAAGTAAAGTAATTAAAAATAGAATTAATCACTATTAATCGCATATATCAACATTTGCTTGGCTACAGCTAGCATACAGTAAATGCTAACGTTAGCTAGTCACGTGGTGCGATTTTAAAATAAGCCAGTAAAATCTTAGCCAATCATTTGCAAGATAAATAATGCACAAACAAATACATTGTCATATAGACTTATAATATCATGTGGTGTATTGATAAAACATGAATATAACCAACCAAAATGAATCATACCCATCACATGAGAGTTGGATGACACCTCTGACTTGTTATTAAAAGGCCAATACCAGCTTGATATATTGACAAACCAAAACATCAGCACAACCCTAATATCTGTAAACATTGTCGTTTTTTTTTTTTCTTCCCTTCAGAAGGGAAATATTCATGTTTGCCAGTTTTAAGCCCACTTAAACATAAAGCATTAGCCCCACAGATGCTAACCAAATCATGCAGCCTGATAAGTGGCATGTGTTAGTATAGGTGGGGCAGCTCGTTGTCAGAGGGGATCTTATTTGGATTGGATCTGGTTGCCTGGCCACAGGGTGCAGCTGTAATGATAGGCCTCTCAGCCACCACACAACCACACTGAGCATGGCTCATCACAGAAAGCAGCCCTACAGGGGAATTATGTGGAGGGACCTGGCACCACAGCACTAGATTTTCCAGCAGACTGCCTGCTGGGTTGTGTTGACAGTGAGTAAGCCTTGAATTTACTCTGCCAGTCAATAAATCCCCCCCTCACCAAACCAATGGGAATTGATGGATCATTGGATGTGCTCCTTTCTTCCCGTATGTTGCACTTGTTTTATGCGATGTGGAGCTGTGGCGAGTGTGTTATGTATATGTGTGTGTGTGTGTGTGTATGTGTGTGTGCGCATAAAATATATAGAGACATGCATACAAGTGTCGAGACATACAGAAGACACAGGTGCATACATAGATACATAGATAATAGATACACACTTAGATATACAAATACAGAGACATATATTATAGAGTAAAGTCTTCATGTTGTGTTTTTTCTTTCTTTAATGTTCTATGTTCTATCTATATCTGAGCTTGTTCAATTCCAGAAGTGTTACGACAGAGTGTTGATTCTATACTGTACTATAATAAAAATCATATATGTATAGAGGCTGTTCTGTACTGTATGATAAGGGATCTGTATAGGTATAGTGGGTCATCCTATGCTGCATTACAGTCTGTATAGAAGGTCGTTTTTATACTGAAATACAATCAGTTTTACAGGTATAGAGGTTTCTGTTGTGGCTTTTCCTGTCTTTTATTTCTCTCTCTCTTTAATTTTCTATGTTGTGTAACTGTAAAATGTGTTGTATAGCTTTGGATTGTATTAAACATGCTATGTAAACAAAGCTTGGTTGGGTACAGAGAATGCCCCCAACTGTGGTTGTTGTTTGTGTTGCAAATCAAGCACCACTTTGATTCCCATGGAACCTTGGATGCCACAAAGACATCCACAGTGACATGTGACGCGCGCGCGCGTGTGTGTGTGTGTGTTTGGGCGTGTGCCTGTGTGAGGACGCTCTTGGATCAAAGTGTCAAACCAATCCCCGGCGCAGCTCAGCGGGTGGCGAGAGGTGTTTGTGCTGCCTAATCAGCCGCCTGCTCCAAAAGCTCCATCAGCTCCGTCTTATGTCCCCTCTGCCACTGGAGATAATATGACACATGCAGTTGTGCCGATTTAATTCATAATAATGGGCTGACTTGTCAGGATTATTAATCAAAGGAACTCCCGGAAAGCCGAGCCTTCTGCGAGCCTCATGGGGAGCCGCACGCTGAAGAGCCACATATCTGATTAAAACACTGCAGGCAGTATGAGCCGATCCCCCCAGTTAAGACAGAGTTAAGCAATTACGCCTGTGTGAACACTCAGAAGTAATGAAGAGGCTCGCTCATATTACAGCTGTTCTGTGTTCTGGTGTGACAGGCATCAGCACAGTCAGTCTTTGACCTTGCTGAACAGAAAACAGCTTGCTTAGCCGCCTTTCACCAACATCTCAGGCCTGCTCACCGCAGTTCCCCCTTTGAAAAGAGATGGATTGGCTAAAAGAGGAGTGGATAGCACAGCACAATTTAGTAGTAACACCCTCAGACTTTGATTTGCACATCAAAGTCAGATCTGATCGAGCACGGCAAGGTGTCGGTGATGGAATTTCACATCTTAATGTGAGAGGACAGGGAAGCAACTGTCGGTCACAGGACTCCTGAGTGCTGCAGCTACTAAACGCCAGAAAGAGAATTTTACTGTCAGCGCTTCTCTTGTCAGGGTCTATTTTGCTGCAGCACCTCAAGTCGTGAAACACAAACTCTTGCTGAGTTTTTTAAGTCGAACTCTTTTGTCTGGTGCAGTCGTGATGTAGGTGAGGCATCACCATTGCATTTTGTCTAATGCCTTATTTCATAGAGCCATTAAAGACTTGACTGAAACAGATATGCAGACTTTCGGTTGGTATGTAGCCTTGGTGAAAATCATCATCATTCCCACTTTCACCTTGCTTGTCCCACCTGCTAAAAACAAGTAATTAAACTAAGTCAGGTTCGTAAAACTGTAATAAGGTGAATTGTAATAGTTTCTCATGAACCTGAACTGAACCCCACCCCCATTTTAGAAATATTAAACACCACAGTGCAGATTACTTGGAAAGTTAAAGGAGGACTACAACTTTTATAAAGTATGACTCACTGGCCACCTCATCAAATAGCTAACCATTCCAGTCTTATTTTGACTCCTCATCAACAGTGTATCCGATCATGCCAAACATCAGTTATGAGTGTGTACAGAATACGCTTTGATAGCTTAGAAGTCAAGGCTGGCATACCCTGATTCTGTTCCATTCAATGTGAAAAACTGTTCCGTGAAACTTCAATGTTGCTACACACAGGCAGCTCCATCTTGTGAATACTTGGGCAGCATGTACTTTTCACCCAAGTCACCAAAAAATGCATTAAAATTTGCGCTTCAAAGGAACTATTTTTTTCCCAGGCGTGTTCAAAGCCTGCTCAACGACTCTCCTCAGGTTTGCTGGGAGTTGTTGTGATTGTCTCGGCAGAACCCAAGTGTAGTGAAGGTCAAACGATTAGATGGAAGTTGCACCATGGAACAAGGACAACGTGTTTCTTAAGCTAGATACAGAGGGAAAGCTTGATATCCAGCCTGGCACAGCCTTCTAAGTGGTTATACTAGAGCAAAACAGTCCTTTTAGAAAACATACATGCCGTCCAAATATCCACAAGATGGAACTACATTTTAAAACATGAATGGGAGTAAATTTAGCTTGATGAAACAGGACTAGTATCGTTTAAGTAATTGTATGCAAATAGCATTATGCCAAAACTGAGAAAATGAGAACTTGAAGCAGGTGTAAAGCTTGATGGTTAGTTAATGTTAATGACATGTAAATGTGTAAGGATTTTTAATGAGAAGGTAAAACAGATGTATACAATTTGACAAAAGATTCACTTTTTGGAACCACCTGCATAAACGATGTTGGCCAAACGGCTCAGGTTTGTGCATTGTTGATTCACCATGGACTGAGAATGATTTCTATCTTACTGACACCAAAGTTCATCCTGAGAGGGAGGAGAACCTGTCCTGACTGGACACGAGGAGAAGGGGAGGAGGGAGGCTGAATTAGCTGAGCCAGCCGACCAGCCACTTGGAGCAGAGGCAAAGCCAAGAGCCAGGGAAGACTGGTGGTGCAGATGTGACACATGCCAGGCAATGACAACTGATGCCAAGTGTCTCTGCTAGTTAGCAGACTTTTCATCTCTTTTGAGAGAAGGAGCAACACAGCATGTTACACAGAAAGATGAATTTGTAGCTCTCATTAATCTTGCAGTTGTTGATGTTTGGCCCCGAGATCAGCTGGAAAACAAAGACACACGTGCACACACGCACACACGCACACACACACACACACACACACACGCCTGCAAGTTGCTTCTCAGGTTTACAGCCACTGATATGGCAATTCAAGGACGGAGATTGTTTATCGCTAAAAATATCAGCATGCTACAAAAGAGGAAGAGGTTGTTTGCCTGAAATAACTCCAAAATAAACTGTTGATCAGTAGTATTTATGAGATTTTGTTTTCAGGGCTCATGAATCCACAGGAAAACCAATAAATATGAATGAATGAAAATCAGTGAAAACCAATATTAACTTTGGATTACTGAAAGAGCTATCTTGATTCTTTAGCCAGTGCTCATCTTAAATTGATAGTTGAATTAAAAATAAAAAATTACAACAGTCTTCTTGTTCCTTGAATACACGCAAAATTGAAATTTTGTTCATTTACTTTTCATTTGCACATATATACAGTATAATATGAATTTATAATGACTTTACCTGTCTAGATACACCTGCTCAGAAAAAAAATGAAAAAGGAAATAACAAAACTAAGACTTGTTTTCTTTTCAGATGACTAATTTATTTTTCCTCCCAATATTGGTATTTTGCAGATATCACTCAGTGGGAAGATGGGCAGAGTGATATGGATACCACAAACCAATAAGGGGCGAGGGCAGCCCTTACTGTGGTTTCTCAATCAATCCGTGTTGTGCTGCTGAAATGAACAATACATCAATTTAAATTAATGTTTCAACCTTCAATTCTCCATTTAAACTTGGGGCAACCTATTAAGACCTTAGAATAAACACCAAATTTTCCATTTTTGTTATTTTCAATTTTGAATCAGACTGTGAAAATGATACTAACAAACCCCGTTGACCCTGTTTCATCTCTCATCTGTGT
>OMLF01013042.1:12728-25995 GCA_900302615.1 Holocentrus rufus | reverse complement strand
GTATACCAGTTTCTACCATGCTCCTACCCTGCTTTCATTCTTCTCTGCCATCCTCATAATTTGTCTGCTCTTTGTCCCACTGAGAAATTGTGTGTGTGTGTGTGTGTGTGGAGAGAGAGAAAAAGAGAGAGAGATAGAGAGAGAGAGAGAGAGAGAGAGAGAGATTTCCTACCTGTGAGGGTGATTATGATGACGACAGCAAACAGGTCGGGGTATTTTGCCAACACACCCGGTGCATTCATGGACATATATTCTCTGCAGAAATGCTCTATGTGCTTTCCTATCAACTCATCAAATGTAGCGCTCCATGCACGGGCCACACTGGCAGTACCTGGGATAAACAGAGAGGGAGAGGAAATGGGTCATCATTTACTTACATCTTTTTCGTTGCACTTGAACTCCTTGCTGTGTTCCAACTTTCAAAAATTATGCCATGGGGTGGCATCTTTGAAAACGAGAAGGTAGTTTTTAGGGAGTTACTTATTTATAAGGCACTTAAATTACACTCCCTACCCACTATGTTCTCTAACCAATTTTATACAATATAATTATGGCACTAGATCACTTAGATATAGCTTATGAAAGGACACAGCAGGGGAAAAATTCTTTCACGTTATGTTCTGAAGAAATAAAATGGACAACAAGAATCCTTGAAATTGAATGATCTCCCATCAGTAAATCAATTTATGTCACGTACTTCGGACACCTTTAACACTAAATAAATGAATAAATCTGAATCAAACCAAAGCAAAACATTTAAGGTAGTTCCATATAAAAACCTATAAAAAGGAGGAAAACAACACAGCAGAAAATGTGGGCTGCTTCATCTTTACCGATGATGTACGCCAAGATCAGGTTCCATCCGGTGATGAAGGCCCACAGTTCGCCGACAGTCACATAGGAGTAGAGATAGGCTGAGCCTGTCTTGGGGACGCGGGCTCCGAACTCGGCATAGCACAGACCAGCCAGCACTGAAGCTAAGGCTGCTATCAGGAAAGAGAGCACGATGGCAGGACCTGGAGGAAAATGGAGATTACATCGTAAGGGACTTGTGTCATGTCAGCCTCTAAAACAACATTTAGATCATGGATACTAAAACGCTTTAGATGGGTTAGCAGCTCCATAACACATGTAACCCCATGTCACCTATTCAAAAATGAATTTGGCAAAAACATAATTGAGCAATGCCTTGGTTTATGACAAGCCTCCATGTTTGGAAACAACAGCCCTGTTTATGCTAAGCCCTGCCCCTGTTAGGCAACGCCTTTGTCCCAGGACACACCCCTTTTGGCCAATAAGTGTGGAAAGTTGGTCACTGCTAACTTGACCCATGCCCAATCGTCCAACAGAATTTTGTAATGTTATGTGGATGCATTTGGAAACTAGGGCTCTGTCTGTGCTGAGTCACGCCCCCGTTCAGTGATACTGGACATGCTGCTTTCGGTATGTCCTATGGCATCAGCATGGAAAGTTGGTCAGAACCACGTTGACCCATGACCAGTCGTCAAGGGTTTCGTGATCCATTTTGACGGATGCATCTGTAAAGCATGGCCCTGTTTGTGCCAACTACTGCCACACCCACTTGAAGCCGATTGGCCTGAAAAGTTGATAACTCCCTTGCTGACTCATGACCAACCTCACATACAGGTTTTGTGCAAATCCCTCAAGCACTTTCTGAGTTATTCTACTGACAGACACACAGAAATAGAGGTGATCACATAACGTCCTGCCAGACGTTTCACCTCCTTGGTGGCGAAATTAAATTGTGAAAAAAAGACAATTCAATTATATTGGCAGAGGACAACATAGCTGGGAAATACCCAATATTTGGCCAATATAAGCCCAACATATCAACATATCAGTATTGGTCTAATGCTTTTTTTAATCTGTGTTCCTGGCAGCCAACATTACCTGAATTCTGTCGGGCAACAGCACCGGCGAGCACGTAGACGCCAGCGCCCAGCGTGCTGCCCACGCCCAGGGCCACCAGGTCAAATGTACTGAGGCATCTGGACAGACGGGACTCCTCTGAGTTACAGTTCACCACCTTCACCCTCAGCAGCTGCTTCCCAAAATCCAACAGCTTTTCCAGTGCCATGGATCAGTCGGGCCTCAGGCTGGGGTCAGTCAGGAATTAGAGGTCACGGGGGAGAGGGGGAAAGGTCACACGCACCTTAACAGGACAGAGACGACAGGGGAGACGGCAGTTTTGTTAATTTTACTGACTTGGAACAGGAGCACATTCCTGAGTCTTCTGGTTGACTGGTGGTCTCTAGTACAAGCACAGGCATTTGTTTTTCTTTTTCAGTCTTGCGGTTATCTGGTTCAGGATGACTCTTGTGAAGGACGTTTATGAAAAAGCATCTGGTTTCTGTAGAATATGTGATAGTCGACTGTAGAGATGGATCAGTGAACATGAATGATCGACATTATCATGTTTTTTTTGTGATCATTTTATAAATATCTTCCTCTCAGCACATTTAAAAATTCTAAAATAAGACCAAACATCAGACTTTTTCCTCATAGAAGGATTAAAAATTTCAAGTCACTACCTTCCGCCATGGTTTATTGAAAAGGAAACAAACATGCATGGTAGCAGTAAGGAGACTTTACTTGTTCATGCTGACTTTGCCTGATGCTTGACAGTATGTACCGCAGAAAACATGACTTTTTAAAAACCCTCTAGTCAAGAACAGTTACTGCGATAAAATTTGAAATGGTGTAACTGTTGGATATTTGATCAAGGTTTATATTTCCATCCCTCATCTAATGTAAGCACAAAACTTGAGAATTCACATTATTTGTGCAAGGCTTATCTAAATATAATTTTAGGTAACAGGAAAACCATACGCTTGCAAATCACACAGGCTGTAAAAGTGAATAAGGCACTACAGCAATAAGATTCCACTGAATAAAAGATCACTTACAATAGTACTATTAGGACTAACTAACAGTAGTGTGTACTGCTTAAGTATAACAGTGTGTGTGTGTAGGTGTGAGGTGCATGCGTGGAGCTATGCATCATATTTACAAGCACATCCATAAATGGGTCACACAGAGGTGAAGTGTTACAGTTTAGAAGAGGGGCTACTCTGAACTTGTTTTAAGGAGCACAATATTTCCTGGAGTGTTGCATAACACAACCCAAATCCACACTGTGTGATTGCTGGCCAGAAGAACCGGGGGCCCACTGGGATAATCCATCTTACTGCTGGACACACTGCAGACATATGTTACGTAAGACAACTCGCAGGAGACGAGGGGAAGCCCTCCAAGTGACTGTTCCACACAGCAGAAGAAATGGGAAGAATCATAAATCATGGCGCAAAAAAATACTTTCTTGAAATATGCAAATTGGGGAGGGGGGGTTATCACATTGTGTTACTACAGAAAGTAGAACTAACATTTACAGCCTGGTAATACAGGAAAAGGAAAGATACTGTACCCAGTTAGTACCCACAGGGGAAATGAGCCATTAGGTTGAATGGATGGAGTCTGAAGTGATAATACAAACAGAACACACTGACATTTTGCGTCTCACTAACATTTCAATAGGTAAATATTAAAGTTAAAAATAATGTAAACCTAACCCCCAACACACACAAACACACACCAACTGGGACCGGTTTGTCTTTGGCAGCAGGCTATTTTCCAACTTAACAACACTCACTCTGTCATGTACATATCGAAATGGGACAGTGTGTGCTTAAGATAAATATATATATTAAAAAAAAGTGGGGAGGAGAGGAGCAGCCAAGATCATTTGGAAAGGCTCTGTGTCCTCTGGAGGCCGAACACAGCTGTAAGATTTCTGTCAGAGGATTCTCTGGGTCAGTAGTGTAACCAACATCTGACACACATTCTCCGGGGATGAGCTCACATACTGAGGGTTAATATTTGAGATCTGGACAGAGGAAAAGAAGAGGGAGAGCAGGCAGATGGATAGCTGAAAGGAAAAAAGGTGGGAGGGGTATAAACAATGTCCTGCAGCTACATGAGTGGTTTGGCAGAAATCCAGTGGTATGTGCTATGGGAGAGAAGGCTCCAGGATTGAGTGAGTGACATACTACAGCCACTGTGACCCATTTCTGGTGGTGGCACCTCTCCAGAACCCATTCCTACAAGTGAGGACATGACCCCAAAATGGCTATTTGAGCAGGACAAGAGTCACGGCCACGCCTCCTCACCTCACGGAAAGTTCCACTGGCGGGTTGCTTCAGGTTGATGACCTTTTATTTTTTTTAATTTATTTTCCAGAAACCATTCAGGCTGTCAGGTGTGCCAATCTGCATGGCTTGGCAGCTACAAGGATGCAGCGTTTAGCTAGCCTTCATTGCGCCATGAAGCCATCACAATATAGCACAACCAATGCACTCGTGAAAGTTAGAAAAGTGCGTTTGTGAGTGGGAGGTTGCCATTCAAATCTCAGGAAAAACTTGGGGGAAAACACGGAAAGTGAAAGAAAAATGTTTTTCTCTTCCTTGACAACTACTACCACGCCTCCTTTCAAAACCAATGAATCGTTAGTCGTAGACTCTTGTGGGAGGCATCATTGCACCCAGCAGAGTTACTTTTTTTATAATGGTGTGGGTTAGCCACGCCCCTATGCTTTAGCCACACCCCCTTCGTAAATCATTGACCGTTTGTTTTAGGCACTTGTGGGAGTTGTTCACTGGACTTAGCAGAGGTCACTTTTCATTGGTGATTTTTGTCCCACCCCTATACTTTAGCCACGCCCCCTTTCATAGCTTATGAACCATTCGTTGTAGACTCTTGCAGGAGGCATCATAGGACTCAGCAGAGGTTGACTTTTCAGTGATGTGGGTTAGCTTTGCCATCTCATTCTGTTGGTCCATCTGTTCATTGGTTCACAAAGCTGTGCCCTCCCTATAACAACTGCCACTTTCTGCCCATGAGGCTGCAATTTGCCATGGAGGTCAAGAGTTTATGCGGTTGTGCACACACGCACATGGTTGCAGCTATTGCAAATTCGTGCTTGTTTGATACTGCATGACAATGTCAGAGATATTATGCATCTGTTGGTTCTAACACTTCATTGAAGCTACTTCACACTTACATTGAGTGAAATATTCAAACCTAAGATACCATTGTTTTATGGCTGCACCATTATATCTAGATGTCTTGGGCATCATTTTATCCACATTTCCCTGTAATTCAACAGGACACGTTTGGCATCTTTGGAAAGCTTCGGATCCCCACTAGAATTTAAAATAAATTTCTGGGGGCTTGAATGAGGATCGGCCACGCAGCATGCATTTGTAATGATGAGCGTATACCGTTGGGACTGGCAGAGTTGTAGAAGTTAATACCTAATTGCACCTAACTGCAGGTGAGCAAGGCAGCCCCCCTATGTCAGTGTATGTAATTGTATGAATGGCAAGTAGGATGGTGCAAAAAAAAAAAAAAAGTAGAGACAAACTCAGCGAAACGGCTCTGGAACAAGTGAAAAAAAGTATGTTATCGTTCCATGTGTGTGCAAGTACTGCATGTAATAACAGCCATTAAGTAATTTACTGTGTTAAAGCAGTGGCAGTGAGATGCTCATTCTATTATTCTGCCCAGTCAAATGAGCGATCATTCCATGGGCTTGTGCAAAACCTGGGAAGTTCATTAGAGACCGCCTTGAATGAGAATAATGTTGAAATATCTAGAGGTAATCATGGAATTCTTAAGGAAAAACTTACACACATATAAGTACATTATTGTCACCCATTCACTGACCATAAGCCATATGATACTGTATTGATGGCAATGCATCAACGACAGTTAAAATCTGCTGTGAGCAGATTTCCTCCAAGGCATGAATACAATATCAACTCCATGCTTTTCTGCTGTACTCTAACTGTAACCTTGCTTCCTCTTTCATTTTCTGCAGTCCGGCTCAGTGAGTAATCATCTGCATACTGAATGTACATTGAGGCAAGTGCATGGAACTGCAATTTAGCAAACAACAATAAAAATCACCCTTGCAATTTATGTGCTTAACACTAAAAGCACGGTCAAACCATTGTTATGAATGTATAACAATGATGATGCATTATCATCACTGCAGAGACGTATCAAAGCAGGGCAATAACCTATTGTCACATGGATATATAAATGCATACTTACTTAAAACCCACAGATAAGCTTGGCCTGTGTAGAACTGTGCAGGAAGTCTGAAAGGAGATGGTGGGATTATGAGAGCTCTTTGTTAACTATTTTTCCAACTGCTGTGCAAGTGGATCCCGATTTGACGACTGGCGCTCTGAAATAGAATCTAGGGGAATCACGTGGCTTGGCTATTCCAAGCGGCTTCTCCCTGCCACTGGGTGCTGAATGGTCACACGCACACACGCACACACACACACACAGGCAGCACTGACAGGCAATGTAAGCCATGGAGATACTGGCAATGCCCCCAAAACTTCTCAGATCACAAAGTTGTGCACCTGCCCTTAGACAAACACAGCAACTAAACCTCACTCTACCATGTCTCACCTTCACTGTGTCATGCATGCACACACCCACACACATACGCGCACACACACACACACACAATGAAATATGAAATGATTGATTTAACAGGATTTAAATATCAAATATTCAATAGGCTCTAAGGGTTGAGAATACAAATGGTCACAAATTTAAAGTAGAAAAAGTAATGTCCCTTCATATTTTTAGCTTAAAAAGTAAGAGCAAGGTGTAAAAAGAACATAAGTATCCCCAGTTGCAATGTCAGCAAGGTTTTGACGCTATTACAAAAAAACAACTGAGATCTTGCACGTTGGAATTCACACTCAGAAAATATTCACACAGCTGTGTCCTAATCCTAACTTCACAGAAAATATTTACACATCTTCAAGTCGCTCTTTGAATAAATGGAACAGAAACTGCAAACTTGTTATACGATATTTGCTCAAATGTATTTGTGTTGGTGAGTGCAGGCATAATTAGAACTTCTAGAGTGTGCTTTTGCAGCCGCTCAGATGTTGTCTTGGTGCATCAGAAACGGTGAATTTGCACAATATCCTTTTTGAATTAGCGGGGAATTTGCTTTAGAAGTGACTTGCAAACCTGAGGCTTCAAGACTCTGCAAAGAGAAAGCTGAGGGAGGGGAGGGGGAGAGAGGGAAAAGGAAAGCGACCAGTCAGAACGATGGAGTTGTTCTTGAAAAGAAAAAAAAAAAGTTTGCAAGTTTGTAAATTATTTTCCATTCATTCAAATGGTGGGAAAAGGATTTTGAAATTAAGGACAGAGGTGTGAGAATATTTTATAAGAATGTAAATGCCATTTAATTTTTGCAGTGCTGGAAATACCCTGACATGACATGACATTCTATGTTATGTAAAAAAAAAAAATCTGTATGTATATATTTACACTACCAAACAACAAAATGAATGTATTTTAAGTATTTATTGGATTTTTCCAATAATTTGATATGCTAAGAGCAAAAAATAACTGTACTGTCCACAGAGGAAATCTCTGCTAAAGATCTTTGAGAGTCCTGATATTGTCATGGGCGATTGCGTCTCTTTATCGCTATTTACAGCACTTTTCCATGCTTGTGGCAGTGCTCTGTCACTGTCGAAGAAATATGTTGGAGTCACAAGAAGAACCCTGTTTTCATTCTGTGTGGGGGGTGTATGCATGTGTACATTCTTGTGATATTCCCTTTATCCTAACAATTTACAATTGCTGATAACTGGGGACATAAAACAGGGAATAGTTTAAAATAGCCTGAAAATTCTCCACAACACTTAAGACACACATAAGCTGTACAAGCTTTTAAAATAATACATATTTCCTCTTACTGTTGAATTGCACCTCAGCGTGCACAATTCATTCCTCTCCTTCATTTCCATCTGCCCTACACGACTGATGTGGATTTAATATGCCAAATCAACAGGGGACCACATTGCTGTTTCCTTTTTCATGAGAGGGGCATGCCGTCCTCATGTTTTGTCCACTCCTGTAGAGCTTTACAACTCAGCACGATCCAAATGAGCCTTTTGTTGAAAGAGACAGTGCCAAGGCCCAGTTTAGTACAGGAAGGCTGTGAGTGCTGTGACTCAGCTCTCCTGGCGATTACTATACATTGTTTGAAATTGGATGTCCCTGCGTCCCTCCCTCCTCTTCCTGTGATGCTTTAAGTCAACAAAGACTCCTTAGCCTGGCCAACATGGAAAATCAAAGGGAGAGCTTGAAGGGTCTCTGTATTACAAAGACTTTTGTTATACAATATACTATGAGGCTAAAAATATACATAAAGTCCATTTTTAGCCTCTCCTGGCAGCCGCCCTGCTGAGGGAACCCTCTTTAAATTGGCCCACCAAAGGTTTCAATCATTTATTTTTCCTAAGGGTTTTTTTCATCATACAAACTAAACGCCCTTTCCAACATATTCAACTATTCCAAATATTTTGGAATATCATTATTATTGAATCTTTCTCCCTTGATAATAAGTGTTCTCTAGATTTAACTAATGTGACCTCCTGATTTCTCATTTTCCTGGTTTAAAAAGTTGAAATTGTGAACCCATTAGGCTGTTTTAGCAGCTCTATTATTTGCCTCTACCTGATTGGTCATCATATCCACATTAATAATGATTGTTTAGCAAAAATGTATTGTATATGAAAGCACCAATAGTCATCCCTACAATATCATCTTAATATTGATTCATTTGGTCAGGGATCGTTACAATTGTCCCATTGCTGTCAATATGGACAATGGTGAACAATTCATCAGGTTTACATGTTATCATTTGATTGAGCTTATTATACCTAATTCTGAGAAAGCCATCATCATCTATGTATCTCCAAACTTCTCTGTCACATAGGCACATCTTGCATTAGTCATTGACACTTTGGAAATCAAATCTGGCACCACTGACCAGCATGTGCTCCAAAGCGTCTCACTGCCCCCCCTCCCCCTCTGTTTTATCAGTTCTACCAAGCTACCCCATATGACCTCTAAAAGATAGTCACAGGCACAGGAGGGCAGCCAAGATTTGCACCCTGCAAAAACACCACTCCCCCTATCTTTCCTGAATCTGAACATCACTAGCATGGGCGTGTCTTCACTGACATGGAGGTGTGTTTTATACTAATATTAAGGCTGCAGAGGTTAGGGTTAGGTCTTAAGGCTGCAGATATCTATTTGGCATGAAGACACCAACCTGATCCCCCCCCAATTTTAATTATGTTGCAGGTGCTTATTTTATGCTAAGTCACTCTGGATATCAGTATCTGTTTTAGTGCCTTAGTGGCCACTTGCTTTATTCACTCCAGTCCTCAAAAATTCACGCCTACACCGCACCATGTCCTCCAGACTTACCCAAACACCTTTTTTTCTCTTTAAGTAAAAACCCACACTCTTAAACAACTGCAGGCCTTTCTGTAGACCTTAAGCCCGTTTTGATTATTATATAATGCAAGGTCAAAATCTCACTATGTTGTTTCAGCACAGATTGAGATCACAACACAGGAGAGGCAGAGCACTCCTCAAAGTCACCAAGTAACCTCCTTTCCTCCGATGCACTCATACTGAGATCCCTGCAGCTCTTAACACAAACGCTTGGTCTGTGTCCGCTCCTTCACAGATCACCAGCTCTTCACTACTGTCTCGCTTCAGTTTTTCCTTGGTTAAAGACAACAAATCAACATTAACATCTTCCAGGTTGTCCTCACAAAGCTGTCATCATGACTCCAAGTTGCATGGGCCATAAAAAAAGATAACTGTACTACCTTCACAATTTTTCCTCCACAGAACCTCATACAAACTGGGTGCAGTATTGAGACTGCTGAGGGGCGGCAGTTAAAATGGGGTCTTTAGGAAACGAGCATGTGCTTTGCACACATTGAACTTTACGCCACTGCTGAACGTTCTTAACACGCGTTTTTACGCGCGGCGTGGCAGTATTAACGGCCTGAAATTCATGTAACCAAAGCAAAGTCTACATTACACACCAAACATATTAGTAGGTTAGTAGACTTCATTGACAACTTGCAGTTAATAGTCACATAAGTTTACATTAGGCAGTACAGCAGTCCTTTATGCTTTTTACCTTGCAAACTTTGCGTGAGCGCATGAAGCGGAGATCCAAGATAATATCAATTTCCTCAGAAGGCTGAAAAAGTCAGATAAGTTCGTAGTAATTACAGAATGGGCTCACTGTGCCAACACACGACGGCCGTATATGGCTTTCTTTATAGGTGGTTAAATTCAAGTCAGAGGTTCGGGTTGCTCTTAGCGCGTTTTGGTGGAGGAGGGCGGAGGCAAAGCTACACCACACCCGCTCATTACTATTAGTGTGGAAGAGCGAGGTTACGTTTGTGATAGACTGGGACTCAAATGGGAGGGGGTTAAGTCAATGTAAGCACCCTAAAGCTGAATTCACTTAGACTAGGTACACAAAAAAGTCAACCCTTAAACTTAGACAAGAGCCGAGTGCAAACGTGACAATTTTTGAGTTTCTTATCAACGGAGTTGCTCTATTGATAGAACATTTGAGGTAGGCTCAATATAGAAGGTTGAATGTCCATGATGACTCTCTATAAGGTCACGCCAGGTAATATCCTGGTTTCCAGTAAGTCTATGGAAGAGTTGCTCAGTTTTTGTATTTGGTTATGGTCAAGGCCCAAGGAATTATTATGAATTTCCCTTCAAGATCAGAAATTGTCAGATAAAAACATTTCATTAAACGCAATTCTCCTTTGATTCCATGAACAAACGATTACAAGCAAATTACAAGCAATCTTCCATAACCACATTTTATTCACAAGCAGAAAAAACACATCTTTAATAAACAAAAGTGTGACAAATTTGAATACAAAGTTCTTCACTTCAGTAGGGTCATCATTTGAGTTTGTGGGTGAAGGAGCACTGCAGGGTCAAGTGGGGATCAGTGAAGTAACCATAGCAACGTTCTCTTTGACAGGCTGTAAGTAGGCAAGCTGGTCATCAGTCTTTGTCAGTGGGCAAGTTGTCTACCTCTTGGCTAACTGGAACGCTCTTTTGGCACATACAGAAACAGGGGTGAGCGGGTGAGAAATAAAAGTGGTTATTACCATTTTTACAGCTAGCCCCGTCTGGTGAGTATATTATGAATTTACAGGTCCCAAGTTTTCAAGACAGGTCTCGGTAATCCGTATGAGGAAGTGGTTACTCCTAGTAAAAAGTCAACATATCAAACCCTCCTACTGTGTTTGACACTGTTGTCTACATTTGCCAACATGTAGTACAAAGGAGTCGTCCTTTTTACCGGATACTAGAGGGCTTCCTTTCAGGATCAGTCTTTCAATAGTTGCACAAGCGCACCCCTTTTACACAATGTACATTATTCACAATATTTACATAAGCATTTGTCTACCTATTCGTTTCAGCCAACAATAACTGTCAACATAGATCTCTTTTTGAGTTTTCAAAGCCTTGATTAACGCACACTTTTGCAGGAAACAAAATGAAGGATTCCCATGCTGTCAAATGTGCTGCACACAACAGATGCGTGGCAAGTTGTTGTCGTTTCCTCCTCCTCTAGGACTTGGCCTCCAAGAATGGCTTGATCTCTTTAATGCCTTGCTCTGCTGCCACAGTGATGATGTGGTCCAGGGCGTTCATGTGTCCCAACAGCTTCATGACCTCTTTAATCTGCTCCCTATTGACACAGATGACAGTCATATTAGCGTCAGTACTGACACACAACCAACTCTCAAACAGATCAGGCTTCCTTAAAGCGGTTGATGCCGAGTCTATTAGAACCACTGACCTTGCGGTGCGCCGGTCGACATCAGACCCGCCCAGGCTGCAGCGGTGCATAGAGTTGGCCAGGTGGGTGAGGTAGCGACAGAATGGCTCCAACTGAGGCAACGTCTGTTGGCCCTTTAGCTCAGAGAACCACTGGACTGGGAAACACTCCACCACCTGAGAAAGATGCAGGAGAACGAACAGGGAAGAGTTAACACACTAGCATAGCATCTAATCAGGTACACTGTGTGTTTGAGTAGCAAAGACCGCAACTTGTAAAAGGCACAGGAAAGAACAGTTAAGACTTTGATTCATGCTTTCTTTGTGGAGAGATGTACAGGAGCACTGTATGAAACTGCTTGGTACATTCATTGTGCAACAGGCAAATTTAGGTCTCTGTATTTCACAATAAAGAAAAACACACTGGAATTAGCAAATAGTTGGGGCTGTGGGTGTTTTTTCATATATCAGGTGATGTGTGACCATGAGCTTGCCTCCGATATGTGCTCACTCATTTTGGCTGTAATCATATATCATGATTGCACAAACTGCTGCAAATTTCCAATTGAAGCATGAACAGCTATCACATTATCATAGTGCCTTTAAGTCTGTCACATTTGACTTGCTTGCTTGCCCACTGAAGGTGTGTCTCCTACCTTCTGGCACTTCTGAAAGCTGTCTTCCCCGGCGTCTGTGGTCTGCAGAGCGGAGAGGATGTATCTGTTGAGAGTGCTGTCCAGAGCCAGCTCCCTCAGACAGGAGCTGGACAGGATACCCTCCCACTGCAGGATGTTCCCCAGCAGCTATGAACACAGGGAACAACAGAGTCAGATGTTATTCCAGCACGCTCAAGACAGCAGACATATCAACACTGTGTTCAGTGGCTAACAAATTGCTAATTTATTGCCAAATATGTAAATATTTCCATGAGTGGTTACTGTAAGAAAACAAAAACAGTCTTTGCTGATTATACATACCTTGACACAGGACCAGAACTGCCTTTGGTAGAATAAGTAAGGACTGCTGTTTTTATTGTCCAGCACACTGTGAATATAAGCACAAACGCCAGTCAGTAAGTCCCAGTGGTACAGACTTAAGACCATATAAGTATTTTAATTGGATTACTCACTTTTTGGGGTACAATGGCAAGAAGACATCTTCATCCAGAGTCCGCCTGGTCCGTAAGACGATTGTTTTCAACAGCTCCTGTCGAGGAAAACAAAAAACAAAATAAGAGAATAATTCTGCCATTTATTGCCATTAGGAACCTAATCCACCTAAAGTAATCTCTGATATTTTAAAATCAGAGAACTTAAATAGAAATAGAGCGGATGGTACCTGAGTGTATCGGTTGTCCCCATGCAGCACGGTAGGGTAACCCTTGCTTAGTCTGTGGATGAAGGCAACCAGCCTGGCTGTCTGGCTGGTGGACAGCGGGTCCCACACCTGCTCTGCCAACACTAACACAAACACACAAAACATAAACAAGATATGAGATTTTCGTGCATGCCTAACTTTCCCC